>OX457030.1:57505591-57509760 GCA_949752745.1 Protula sp. h YS-2021 | reverse complement strand
GAAAGAGGCTGCTTACGAGACACAGTTGGCATTGAAAATCAATAATCAACGGGCATCTGCTGCAATGTCAGTGTAGATGAAGTGTTGCCGTGGCTGTCTCGGGGATAAACGGTGTGTACACGGCGTTAGAGCGGTGAGATTCTAGCTCTATGCAATGCTACCGGTAGGATTGAGGACGTCTCGGGTAAAACAGGCTACTTCACGGACACACTGGGTTTTGAAAGTCAATCATCAGAAGGTGACTACTGCACTGGCAGTGGATATGTAATGTTTTACGAAGCCGAACTATGGCTAAACATGTTTTTCACGAGTTTCACACGGTAAGGCGGTTCCTCTATGTAGCAGCATTATTAGATTAGCTCACATGTAGAACGAAACTTATTGGGATTCAACGGACAAAGCCTAAACACCAATCAACAACACCAATGCATTTCTTAAGGGCATTTTAATGTTAAAATACCTTGTTTTTGTTGAAAACGGGTTAAACTTGGGTTGACACGGTAAGGCGGTGCCTCTGTATAGCAGCACTATTACATTATTTCACATGTTGGCTGTAGAATGAAACTTATTGGAAGTCAACGGACAAGGCCCAAAAGATCAATCAACAACATCAATGCATTTCTTAAGGACATTTTAATTAAAAAATGTTACAAATGTTTTTTTTTTCTCTCGAAAACTGGTTAAACTTAACAATCAAACGTTGCAGTAATCACTCTCGGCCGCTCTGTTTTTGAGGCTTAAGCTTCTGGTATATTGTTTTCCTTAAATGAAAACGATTCTGATCCGTGCGTAAAGGCAAAGCACTGATAGCTTGATTATGTCAAAGCGAGGCTTAATGAAATAAAATTGTTATTTTTTTGTTTAAACTTTATATGAAAAAGGATATCATAATACAAAAGTTGCCCTAATGTTTTCGCACAAATTAGGAGGGGAGGGTGAGGGGAAAGGCTTTCTTTGCTCCCATACTTGTTACTTTAGGTGCTAAGCTTTAACACTGAATTATGTGGTGCGAATGCGTTTGTTTTAGTTTTTCGCGTGCAGGGTGCCGAATGTTTGCCAATAAAAGAGCAGCATTTATAAACAGTCTGATTAGTGGAGACATGTCAGCTCTATTTTCGTTAAAATTGAAAATGCAACTATTTTGGAGATGCTTTATTTTTACTTATGTTATTTACATGTCAATATATTGTAATAAACATGTTTTAAAATGGGGTAACATTTTGAAGCAATAAGTTAAACATGCAATTTGTGAAATGGAAGAACATTTCATGCAACTGATTGGGATTCAGTAGAGAAGCATAAAAGAGCAAGCAACAAACACCGATGTATTTATTATTAACATTCGAGTTAAATATTGTATAAAATGCATTGCTTTTGTGGAAAACTACTTAAACTTAGCAGTTTTTGTTGGTTTAGCCCCTGTTTTTTCTTAAATGAAAACTAGTCTGATCCGTGCGTGAAGGCAAGCCAGTGATATCTGGGCTATGTCAAATCGATGATACATGAAATCAAAATAGAAGGGATCAAGTTTCAAATATGATTGTGCGTAAAAGCAAATCACAAAGTCCAGACGTGATGGTAACCTACAAAGCAATTCGTACGTAATGTCCAGTTCAAAAGTACGTAATTGTCAAGAACAAATCAGAGTGTAGAATTAATAATCGGAGGACTCCCAATCGAAGGAGTTCCAGTGTGAAGAAAAGCTGCAGATCATTTAGTAGGCAAGGAAAAAAGAGAGATTTGAATTCTGGTGTGTAAACTTTGGACTGCAAAACTTTTGCACATCTTGGGGATTCCAAAAACGTAAGTTTGCAAAATATAACGGGATTGCAGAGTATATGTTTGTTGCGCACAAATTATAGACTGCAATCGCCTAGTATTGGTAAAAGTTGGGTTTGTGGAAAATGGATTTTTATTTCTAAATCATACAAAAAAAGTGATTCTCATAAACATTCCGGGAGAGGAAGCTTTGTCACGGGAAAAAGGTGGTTGTGTGGGTGAGTTTAATAAGAAACCCCGTCACCAACTTGGGGCTAGGCTGTGCAGCCGACCGAGACACGGCAGTGCAATACGAGTGCCAAAAAAGCGAGGTAATATGCAGCTAAAAGTACTGACAATTTTTTGACTCTTTATTCGGGCTGTAGTGGCTGTCAAGGTGTTTAGCATAGGAACTAACTCTGATTTTGAATAAAATCAATTTTTTGGGAGCAATACGTGCCTTTAACTCGAACATTCTAAGTCCGAAAAATGTACAGTACACGGTGTCGTCTCGGTGTTGAAGAGCTCACCGCCCTGCAACTCATGCAGTTGAACAAATATTTAGTCTGATAGTTCTGAGGCTGAATTTCGTGTGAGCGTAGGGGGTTCTTGGTGAAGGGACTTTGCTGGCACCAAGAGCAGCACATATTTATCTAGCTGCTGGTTAACTGAAGTGTCTTGCCATCATAGTTGTGCGGCAAAAGAGTTTCCCCCGGGGACTCTTGTGAGTGGTTGGCTGTATGATCTGATACCTTTGTAACTGAATATTGCGCAAACCCCTTGTCTCTCTTTCTCTCTGAACGGACTGTGAGCATAAGGGTGAGAGGGCACCCTTCAAAACGATTTCTGCAGAGATTTCAGAAAGACTGGGAAGTTTACATTAGGTGGCGCGACTATGAACCACCTAAGTGGGGTTGCTCGGTGTTGGTCTGTTGTGGAAGGACATCAGTCATATGCTGTCTGAACCAGTGTCATGCTACGGGTGGACGACATAGTCTAACACAGCCCTACCGTAGCCGATGCATGGCATGAGCCACGCGTTCAATCAGGGCAATGCCAACATGGTTCGGATATCGGCATGAGGACTGATATGTCTGCAACTGTACGTGACTCCTTTACTTGGGCTCCCGTGTATTGTTTAGGCCAGTTTATGAAGCACAATAGGTGGAGAGGTGGTTGGCTTTCTCGCCACAAGAGATGAGCACGGCAAATTTTAGATCGACCCGAGATTGGTGGACTTTTCAGTCTTGCAGAGGTCTGTCGTAGAAATTCCAGAACTGAAAAACGATTTAGCCGGAGGCATTGGAATATCTTAGAGTGTTATATTTTGTATGCAAATTCCTAAGATGTAGGTGTCGGTGCAGTGAGATGACAGACTGAAAGAAGTTTCATTATGATGGAGATTGGCTTTATCAATGTGAAATTGGGACTGGTAGACTTGAAAGGGAATTTGCCGTATGTACTCCGACCGCATTTTTGCACCCCGGCTAACAGATGCCTAAAACGCTCGTAGTTTTAGTTGCACTGGAGCATGGTGACGAAGGCGAGGTTGGTTTCAAGCACATGTGAGTTAACGGTAAGCTACCACTGTGGAAGGATACCTGCGACTGCGAAATTGAATTCCGGTAGCGTTTGACCGCACGCGCCAAGCGACACGACGTTGTGACTGATCCCCCAGTGGGCGTCGTATGTGCTAGGAGGATCCCCGCCGTGGGCCAGGGAGACACCCCGACTTGGGGCAACGTTAGACATGTGGCGAGGGAGACTCTTGATTGTTCGGACTGTGGGCAAATGCCCCAGCAACAGGAGATTGATTTGTCTGGAAAGCCTTTCCCCGTCTATCGGGGTGAGAATACGCGGTAGCGATTGTATCGGCAATAGCTGTGGATTGCGTTCATGATCGTAGTCACGGTCCCACCCCGTTTCAACGGGAATTGTCTGGTAGCCTGGAGCTCAGGTGAAGCATCCACTCAGCGCTATTTTATTTTTGGTTGTCGTATGGTATAGACGTGCACATTGGTGTTGAATAGGGTGGCCTTTCCCACCACGTGCATTCCGTCGGATGCAGCCCCGGATCGGCTCTCCGGCAGGGACCAGTCACCCATGTTGCCCACGTGGGTTGGCAAACGCGCTTTTAACCAGTAAACCCAGCGGTTGACTGTTACGACATCTGCACCCGATCGTCGTCGGGGGGAGCGACCGAACTGGCCGTTGGTTAATACGCTTAGTATGACCCGTCGGTTGCTCCCTGGTTGATCCTGCCAGTAGTTATATGCTTGTCTCAAAGATTAAGCCATGCAAGTGTTGGTACATACTTTCATATAGTGAAACTGCGAATGGCTCATTAAATCATATGTGATTTCTTAGATCGTATCCGACCCCTGCGGGGGACGGGGAGGATAACTGTGGTA
>OX457030.1:57330591-57495591 GCA_949752745.1 Protula sp. h YS-2021 | reverse complement strand
TTATGTCACTTTGCCTTTTTAAATATATTGTTTGTTTCTTTGCCAAATAATGCGCGCGATTCCAAACATACACACTTGAATATGTTTGCTTATTTGAGAACAGTAGATGGCTCTAAGAAGAGCCTGAAAGCTTTAGAAAAATAAAGCTACATTTGTTTTGGTTGGGCAGCTCACTTCTTTGCTGCCTTTTGTGCTGTTGATTTTTTAGCGGCTTTCTTAGCAGCTGGTTTTTTAACAGCAGGTTTCTTCGTTGCAGGCTTCTTTGCTGCTGGTTTCTTTGCAGCTGGCTTTTTGGTACTTGTTTTCTTGGTTGGTGCTTTCTTCTTTGCAGTTTTTGGTTTAGCAACTTTTTTGACGGCTGGCTTTTTGGCTGCAGGCTTTTTCGCTTTCTTGGCTGCCGGTTTTTTAGCCACCTTCTTCTTTGGTTTCTTTTCGGTAACTTGACCGAGCCTGAAAGATCCTGAAGCTCCAGTACCTTTCGACTGTTTCAGGCTATTGTTCCTAACACCGGCGCGCAAGGCCAGTTTTAGTCGCGAGTTCACTGCTTTCTCATCAGCACCCACGTTGAAATTCTTCATGATATATTTCAAAATGGCTTGTCGAGAGGAACCCCCTCTCTCCTTCATGCTAGTAATAGCCTGTTTAACCATTTCGTTATATTTTGGATGGGCTGCTGGTTTTTTTGGCTTCGCCGCTGCCTTCTTCTTTGGCGATTTTGCTGGTGGCGTTGCTGCTGTTGCGTCTGACATTTTGATGAAAACACGAAATGCGTATATCTGCAAGACAAAGTTGCATTCAGAAATGAGAAGATCATTGAAATGTACTGGTTTAATATGCTAGTTCCGCACGTAAAAGCAAACTGCAGCTACAGCAAGTTTATAAACACCAAAAAATCTCTTATTTATCTGTATTTTGTGCTATGGCGTGCACTCATTAAAAGAATGTGACGGTTTGAATGAGCACTGAATCGAACTGATTAAAAGTAGTCTATTTGAAAAGATATTTCTATAAAAATCTGATAAGATATTAGAGCAAATATTTCAATGGTATCATATATAATCGCTTTGAATGCTGTTGTTTGCATGTAATTTTTAAAATTTAGGTCCGTGTTTATGTATCAGGACTGATTGAACATTGACACCTTACAGCTGAACGGCAAGTCTTTCCCATCTGCCCCTCTTACTATACTTATGAATATATGCCAACAAAGTCAAGAAAACTGTGCTAAACATATAAACACCATTCACACAAAGTGATATTTCCAAACAGCCACCCATACGCTACTTAACATAACGGTGGTTAGAAGGGGATGATTGTTTGTAATGTTCGTTCAAATCACATCAATTTTCAAACAACACACAGTAAACTGATTGCAACGCACACACAGAGATGTATTTTTATGGCATAAATAAGCTATTAAGTGCAAGAAATGAATAACATCTATATTTTCATATGAATTTAAAAGGCTTGAAGGAACAACTGTCATTACAACAAAATAATTGAAAGAAGAACAAGATAAATATAGAAGTGGGGCTTAATGAGTGCAGAAAGTAAATCACACACACACGATTCCATCAACAAAATGGCGTTTATTTCATAAATATTGTGGCTCTTAAAAGAGCCGAGTTGTGTTTTTTTGTTTTTTTTTTTTGCTCTGCTTACGCACGTTCACCTCGAATTCGACGGGCAAGCTGGATATCCTTGGGCATGATTGTGACACGCTTGGCATGGATCGCACACAGGTTTGTATCTTCGAATAGCCCAACTAAATAGGCTTCACTGGCTTCTTGTAACGCCATTACCGCCGAGCTCTGGAAGCGAAGATCGGTTTTGAAGTCTTGGGCAATCTCACGCACAAGACGCTGAAAGGGTAGTTTCCTAATCAACAGCTCAGTACTCTTCTGGTATCTTCGAATTTCGCGAAGTGCAACAGTTCCCGGTCTGTATCTGTGCGGCTTTTTCACACCTCCGGTAGCCGGAGCACTCTTTCGTGCTGCCTTTGTGGCGAGCTGCTTCCTTGGAGCCTTGCCGCCAGTTGATTTACGAGCAGTCTGCTTAGTTCTTGCCATTTTGAATTTTCAACCATAAATGAACACATTATTGCGTATTTTCTATCATTTTATATCAGCAAGGTGAATGTCACGTGATGCACAAAAACACGCACTCTGATTGGTCAACTTTCGCTCCTTTTCTAGAAAATAAGTTTTTTTACACACTTCTTTATTTGATGTTATGTTTGATATTGAAGGGTGTCTAGCTCTTTTTGGGTTAAGACTACGCTTTTATCTTATATTAAATATTACATTTTATGAAATACCTGATGTTTGGCGTGAACAATGTATTCTTTCACTAGCGAGAGTTTAAGGGTGTCGAAAGTTTGCCAACCATTGACCGAGTTTAGAAACTTATTCTATGCATTCATAGGCCTTGTAAAATTTTACTCTCTTTATATCTATTCAGTGAAACTGAAGACACGTGATAAAACTGAACTTGCTACCGTTTTAAACAAAATATTTTGTCTATTGCTTAAAAACTAGAATATATACTAAATATACATAATTTCCTTATCTTCGCAGTCTTCGTAAAATGGGTTCCTAAATTATAATTGAGAAGGAATGAAGTGCATATGCAAAATAATAATAATAATGATCAAAACGTTGTGGAATAACTTTTACACATCCCTACACGCACGCAAAACCATGACAACACTTTAACAAGTCTAGCTTATTTCTTAATTGGTGGGGCTCTCAAAAGAGCCGAAAAGTGTTAGTTATCTCCTTAACCGCCAAATCCGTAAAGTGTACGGCCCTGTCGCTTCAGAGCATACACAACATCCATTGCTGTAACAGTCTTCCTCTTTGCATGCTCAGTGTACGTGACCGCATCACGAATAACATTCTCCAAAAAGACCTTCAAAACTCCTCGGGTTTCTTCATAAATTAGACCAGATATTCTCTTCACACCACCACGGCGAGCCAACCGACGGATAGCTGGTTTAGTAATACCTTGGATGTTGTCTCTCAAAACTTTTCTGTGTCTCTTAGCACCTCCCTTTCCTAATCCTTTGCCTCCCTTGCCACGCCCAGACATCTCAGTATATTTGTATCTTTAACAATTCAATGCACGAGTGAGAGAGGGTTTCCTTTGTGTATACTATATGTGAAAGCCGGGTGACGTAGCACTGTCGTAAAGTTTGTTTACAAACACGTTTGTTTGCCAGCAATGAGTTCCAAAACTGGCTGGTGTACCAATCGTAGCCCATTTTTGGCAAACAAACAAAACATAGCGAGTCATTCTGGGTCGCCCTGCAGCAGCGAATTTATCCCTGTTTTTTTATTTTGATTTCTAAATAATAGAAAAAACTTTTTACTTGCTTTATAAGGAAACAAACGTTCTTGCAAACAAACACATTATGCCAAAGCTTTCCTCTCAGTGATTGATTCACCACATAAACACAATGTTAATAATGAAATCTTTATTGCGAGTCAAAAGAGTGATCAGAAAGGCGTGTTCCTATTGGCTGGCTGATTAAATATTTCGCTCCTTTTCCCCCGAGAAAACATGAAGCAATTAATTCTACAAGAAACAACACGATATTACTTTTGGTGTGGCAAAAAATTAAAAAAAGACAAATAAATACATGTTGAAAGACATAAATAAATGCCTGTGAAAGGTTAAGAGAAAAAGATATTAGCGTTATGGATAAACTTGTGATAGATGTATAAAATCTATCGAAAATAAAACCCCTCTTGAAAATATCGTGCTTTCGAAATTAAATAATTCAACTGATTTCGCGTTCATTTCTTTAAGGTGAAGGGGCTCTGAAAAGAGCCGAAAACTAATTTGACACGGTATAATCTACTTAGAACTTGTGTATTTCGTGACAGCCTTTGTGCCCTCGCTCACAGCGTGTTTGGCGAGTTCACCTGGCAACAGAAGTCTGACGGCAGTCTGTATTTCTCTGCTTGTAATTGTTGATCGTTTGTTGTAATGAGCAAGTCTCGAAGATTCTGCAGCGATTCTCTCAAAGATGTCATTTACAAAGCTGTTCATGATACTCATGGCTTTGCTTGAGATGCCCGTATCGGGGTGAACTTGTTTCAAAACTTTGTAAATATAGATGCTGTAGCTTTCCCTCCTCCTCCTTTTCCTTTTCTTATCTCCAGTACGCTGTGCCTTCGCTTTGGAGGCGGCTTTCTTTGCTCCCTTACTTGCTGCTTTTGGTGCCATTCTTTCGCATTGAATAATGTGGCGCAAATGTGGTTTTTGCTTTTATATGAGCTCTTAGGGTGCCGAAAGTTTGCCAATCAGAGACCAGTATTGAATAAGCGCTCTCATTGGTTGAGACATATCAGCTTACTTTAACATTTCGCTCCTTTTTCGTTGGAGTTGGAAATTTTGGTGTTGTTTTACTCGGTCTTACAGCTATCATTTTAATAGACCTGTTTTGATGGAAAATCAGTGCATACATATAAATACTGTTGTCAAATATACTTTAGAACGGGGAAGTTGTCATACAATAATTAAAAAAAAACAACATTTTTAACTGTAAGAACATTTCATGAAGGGAACTAAACAGAAGGGTTCGCTACCGTTATACATAGTATATAAAGAGCGAAGTTGTCTACACTTAGAATATAATTTTATTTTTAAGAATTAAAGCATTACAATAGCTGCTAGAAATGAAAAGAAAGCCCTCAAAAAACACATACAATGAAAATTGATTTTGATGCTGAAAACGATGTAATTTTGACATTAAACGAAGTCGGTTTTACTTTTCTTCCGCTAACTATTTGAAACTAGAAAAAAATGTCCCTACGTGCAAATAACCTGCTGAACGACAAATAAACGCTTGAAAGACGTCTAATCCACCCAGTCGGCAAAATACGTTCGAACAACGTTTAAATACACGGTATATGCTTTTATAGGAGTTAGTAACCCCAACAATGAACTGACATTCTCTTCAAGCGTCACAAGCACCCCAAAAAGCAAGACGTTTAAGAAAAACGTCGATATATACGTCTAAAGCCAAAAATTACCCTAGCCAACGTTTACTACCAAATTAATTCTTCCTAAACGCCGAGAAGCTATTTCAAATAAGTTGCCCTAAATCTTTTTTTTTTTTTTTTTTTTGTTTCTGAGGGGGGGTTGGGGGTTTCTTTACTCCCATACTTGCTGCTTTTTGTTTAATATTGTTGTCAAATATACTTTGAAATGGGGAAATTGCCAAACAGTAAGTGTTCATGTTCAAAGTTGTACATGCCGAAATTGTAGAGTGATTTTTCGAGTGATGGAAGGGTGGGTATGTGATATAATCAATTTTTAAAAGCTAAGCGTCACATCACCAAAAAATGTATGTTGTTGTTTCTAGAAATGATAGCACAATACGTCCTGCAAGCTTCAGAAATAGACCTTGTTGTGTTTTTAATGAAATTTGTTCTCAAACACAGAAAATGAGCTTCATTGTTTTGATGTTTATTACGTTTTGTAATTACTCGACATTGCCATTTCTGATCGGTATCGCGGTAATCACGAGCAAGGACACTTTCACCATTTTTGAATTCGCGCAGAGGAAAGTTATTTTTGTTTGATTCTCCTGTTTTTCTGCCACCTTTTCTTGTAGACACACACACAAGCACACACAGACACACACACACACAGATATATATATATATACATATATATATATATATATATATATATATATATATATATATATATATATATATATATATATATATATATATATATATATATATATATATATATATATATATATATATATATATATGTGTGTGTGTGTGTGTGTGTGTGTGTGTGTGTGTGTGTGTGTGTGTGTGTGTGTGCTAAGTGATGAAAGTGGAAACCAGCTAAAAAGACATGATACCAGCAAACACATAAGTACTAGGGTTAACCTCAAGCTTTACAAAACAAAACATGTACAGTGTTTTGTTTTACGAAAAGATAATACTAGTGAAAGTTTCAGAAATATAACAAACGTATGACTATGAAAATTACAGCACTTTTAGTCCGTTTATTTGTGATTACGAAACAAGAAACCGTATGCCAACAGCTTCCTTAGTATTTAAGAATATAGTGTTCAAAGTTGTATGTCTCGAAATTTTAGGGTGCTGTTTTGAGGAGAGGGGTATATGCGATATAACTTTTTTTCTCACAGTATTGTTTTTAGATATGATTGCACTATAATACCTGCAAATCCCAGAATTAGAACTTTATTAATGTTAATTCTATTAGCGGTCAAAGTTGAAACTTCGCACAAAACTCCGGAAAAATGACATTTTTCGCAAACATGCATACTTGAATCATTCATTTCTTTAAAAAATACAAAATATTATGATCACAATTACAGGACTTTGGGTGTATTCAATGGTAAATATATAAAAAAAAGAAAACAACATGCCAATAGCTTGTTTAGTATTTAAGAAACTAATGTTCAAATTTGTATATTTTGAAATTTTGAAGGGTGGGTGGGTAAGCAATATAATAAATTTCTCAAAGATTTATCATCACATTGCCACAAACTTTAAGCTGTTGTTTTTAGAAATGACATTACTTTAATTCATACAAGTTACATATATATACTTTCATTAACGTCAATTCTATTGACAATCAAAAAATAAAATTCGGCTGATAGTTTTCGCATAACCGTAAATTTGCGGGATTAATTTCTCTATCACTAATCACAAAATGGCTATGAAAATTACAGCAGTTTTAGTCCATTCGTAGGTGATTACGAAACAAGAAACCGTATGCTGAGAGCTTGTTTAGTATTTAAGAAACTGATGTCCAGATTTGGCACTAGCAGTACGTACAGTGCTATAATTTCTAAAAACAACAACTTGCAGTTTTTGGTGATGTGGTGCTTAGTTTTGGAAAAAAATGATTATATCGCATACGCCCACTGGAAAAATCATCCTAAAATTTCGGCATATACAACTTTGAACATAAATTTCTTAAATATTAAACATGCTATCAGTGTGTGTTTTGCCGTTTTATAATTATCAAATTAAAGGGCTAAAAATGCTGTTATATTCATGAAAAGATCTTACTTAGTTTTAGGTAAATTAATTGTGCAAGTTTGCATGTTTGCGAAAAATGTGATTTTTTAAAATTTTCCTACCAAGTTTAAACCTTGATCGCAAATAGAATTAATATTAATACAGATCTGTAGTGTCTTTTGATATAGTCCCGACCCAGCATCCCTTCTACTCACCGCGTGTTTCGTAATGAACATCAAAACAATGAAGGTCAGTTTCTGTGTTTGAGAACTAATTTAATTAAAAACACAACATTTTGGCAACGAGGATAAAAATATTTTGGAACTTATAAAAATTTAATGTGAATAGAAGATTGAAACCTAAATGATTTTAATTTATGAAGTGGAAATATTAGCAAATTACGCTAGAGAAAAAGTTAACCAAGAAAATGCAAAAACAGTGGATACGTTTTCATAAAAATATCGGGTATCACCTATATTGTTAAAAAGACAGAAATATGTGAAGCGTTAGCAAATGTTAAATACGTCGGCCAAATCGGTCGCAATGATCGGTTTGATGAAAACATTGAGGACATAGAAACATAGATAGAACGTTTGGATCAATTTGTTACTGTTAACGAGATACCAGTAGAGAAAAGGCCAATGCTCTATTGAGTTTTGTTGGCCCTAAGATTTTCAAGCTGCTGAACAATATTGTATCTCCACACCCACCGGCCGATCGCACATACGCACAGCTATGTGAAGCGTTAGTTTCACATTTCGCACCAAAAGTCAACAAGACCGCAGAACGCTGTCGGTTTCAGAACCGCAAACAACAAAGTAGTGAGAGTATACAGGATTTTCTAGCAGCTCTGAAAGATTGTTGCTTGAAATGTGAATTCGGAGCCGACTTAGAAAATAGACTAGTTGATTGTTTTGTATATGGACTGGCAGACTGAAATGTACAAAAGAAACTGCTAGCAAAATCGGATATGGATCTAGATAAAGCTATGAAAGTTGCTGTCGCCATTGAACAGACAAATGCGGATGACAGCGAACTAAGCAAAGAAGCTAAAGCGGCAAACTTTTTAAAGAAAGGTGGTACACGACAAAAGTCAAGACAAAAGGAAAACGGATATTAACGTCCAAAAGCAGGCTAAAGCATGTTATCGGTGTAATGGGAAGAACTACACACCAGATGAGTGCTACTTTAAGGAGTATTCCTGCAATAGTGGTGGCAAACGCGGTCACATCAACCGTGCTTGTAAAAGCAAACACAGTGAATACAAGCCCAGGAAGCGTCCAGAAGAACAGAACAAAGAAAAGCGACGCCAAAAGTTACGTGTTAATCAAGTAGATCAAGACACGTCAAGCGATAGTGAATTAGGACTGCATAGCCTTGAAATCAACTCCATTACGAATGCCGACAAAATAGTTGTACGGCCACGTGTGAATAAGGTGCCTATAGACTTTGAGCTACATACAGGGAGTACCATAAGCCTGGTGCCGAAACATATGTATGATAAACATTTCCGTGCATGTAAACTGAAACCCACAAAGACAGTGCTGAGAACGTTTACTGGTGAGCCCATGCAGCCCATTGGTACACTGAAGGTCAATGTTCAAATCCATGGCAACCACAAGAAGGGACTACAGCTATACGTTGTAGATTGTGGCAGAAATGCGCTCTTTGGCCGTGATTGGCTAAGAGAGCTCAAGCTCAATTGGAGCGAGATCAACGCACTGCACCTAGCAAAGAAAATTGACACACCCGGGATTGCAACACAAGCATCACAAGATTCCAGAGTGACAGCGCTGATTGATAGGCATCACGCCATCTTTCAATCAGGTATCGGAAAAGGTAAGGGACCATCGGCAAAATTTGCTATAAAGGACGGAACTCAACCTATCTTTATGAAAGCCAGGAACGTCCCTTTCGCACTGCAGAAAAGGCAGAAAAATAGCTAAAAAGGCTGGAGAATGAGGGGATTATCTCTCCAGTGAAATTTAGTGAATGGGCCACGCCAATTGTTTCCGTCCTAAAACGGAACGGAGAAGTCAGAATCTGTGTGTCAAATGTACCCTTAATCGGGTGATTGAGCCAGAGCGTTATCCTCTCCCAATCATTGATGAGATATTTTCCTCTGTAGGGGGAGGGAAGAATTTCAGTAAGATCGATATAACACAGGCATATCTTTCTTACGAAATTCACGAAAATTACAAGAATATATTCGGTATAACGGATGCCCTTGCAAAGTGACAGAAAGTAATGGACGAAATTCTCCAGGGCATACCATTCACAAAATGCATTTTAGACGACATCATAGTGTCGGGCGAAAGTGACGAGAGTCATCTAAAGCTTAGAAGAATTTGGCCTCAAAGTCAACAAAAAGAAATGTGAATTTTTCAAGCCAACCATTGAATTCTGTGGACACAAACTTTCTGCAAATGGACTAGAAAAGGATAACAGGAAGGTGGAAGCAGTACTCAAAGCCCCAAAGCCTAAGAACGTCAAAGAACTCCGGTCATGTATCGGACTGGTGACTTACTATCGCAAATTTCTTCAGGATATCGCAAGCAAACTGCAACCTCTCTACGCTCTAGTGAACAAGGGCGCAAAATGGCAGTGGACGGCAAAGCATGACCGCGCTTTCAAAATAGCCAAACAGGAAATAGCATCTGATAGGGTGCTTACTCACTACAATCTGCAGAAAGAGTTGTACTTGCAAACAGATGCAAGCCCCGTGGGATTGTCAGCGGTGTTAAGTAACCAAGTAAATGGGGTGGATAAACCGATTTTGTTTATCTCCAGATCCCTCAAACCAGCGGAGAAGAATTATTCTCAACTTGACCTCGAGGCGACAGCAATATTTTGGGCGACAAAGAAGCTAATCAACTACCTGTTTGGCAGAAGATTTCACATCGTGACAGACAATAAGCCTCTGACGAGCATTTTTAATCCGTCAAAAAGTCTGCTACAGATGTCTGCAATGCGCTTGCAAAGATACGCGATCTTCCTCTCTGGATTGAAACCAGTTCAGAAGCACTTCACAGAATCGAAACTATGATTCGCTTTCACGCCTCCCACTCCCAACAACAGAAGGAGAAAAGCCTGATTCCGCGGAAATCTGTCAAATTAACATCCTAAATGACCTGCCAATCAACAGTGCAGATGTGAAAAAGTACACACAGCGTGACCCTGTACTGAGCAAATTCTACACACTTGTCCAAACCGGCGAGTGGAGTAAAATAGAAAACGACTTTTCTCCGTATTATAGGCGGAGAGAAGAACTAAGCACCCAATCGGGATGCCTCTTTTGGGGATATCGTGTTATTATTCCGCCCAAGCTACAAAAACAAATACTGATTGATTTGCATGACACATAGGGATTGTCAAAACAAAGGCATTGGCTCGGTCATATCTGTATTTTCCGAACATAGATAAAAAGATCGAAGAAATGTGCAAAAACTGTCCGAGTTGTATACAGCATATTAAAATTATGGAAACTCCCAGAACGTCCCTGGGAGAGACTGCATATTGACCATGCAGGCACATTTCAGGGTAAACTATTCCTAGTGGTTATTGACGCATTCAGCAAATGGCCTGAGGTTGAAATGGTACCGTCAACAGACAGTGAAACGGCCATTGCAAAACTTCGAACAATGTTCGCTAAGTTCGGGGTGCTAAGGCACAGTTGTCAGCGACAATGCAACATCTTACACTTCTCGGAAGTTCAGCAGCTTTTGTGCCAGTCTGGGGATAAAACCCATTTGTTCAGCCCCCTACTATCCGAGAAATAACGGACTGGCCGAACGCTTCATACAGATTCTGAAATACGGTCTAAAATCAATCAAATCAGACAAGAAAACCATGCGGTTCAAGCTGGATTCCATCTTAATGAAGTACCGTATTAGCCCTCACACAACGACCGGAGAGACTCCTTCTCGGTTGCTTATCAACAGAGTGATCAGGTCAAAGATGGTTGGATCTTTTACGGCCGAGTCTGCAAGACAAGGTGGCAGAAAAACAGGAGAAATCAAACAAAAATAACTTTCCTCTGTGCGAATTCAAAATTGGTGAAAGTGTCCTTGCTCGTGATTACCGCGATACCGATCAGAAATGGCAATGTGAAGTAATTACAAAACGCACCGGTCCGCTGTCGTATCACGTTAAAACGAGTGAAAACGGTATGTGGCGCAGACACGCAAATCAGCTTATGAACAGTGGTAACAATCTAATAACACCATCAAGATGTGAGGATATAATCGAACTAACGGAGCCAGAATACACACGGCATGATAACACCGTTGATAAGACAAACATGCCCGCACAACCAGTGAGCCACCCTGAGAAAACAACGCAGCTAACAATTAATAAACATGCCACAAATCACACACCAGAAATGGGTTTACAGGTGTAAAAAGTACATAAATGTAAAGGATTTTGAATGTTCTTTAAGAAAATAATACATGATAGGTGCATGTTTGTCGATTTGGTGTCTTGAATTTACCCCTGTTCAAGGCCCAAAATACCCTATTTTTGACCATAGTGACACCAAAATCTTAATTGTTTTCAACCAAACCGTTATGAAAAGTAAATAAATTATCTCTTAAAACAATTACTAAATCTTGTTGATATCGCACAATTTGACAGAGGTATTAATTAAAATTCAATTCCACCCCCTCCCCTCTTTTGAAGAATTTTACTACTTTTTCAAAATTTTCCAGATATGATTATGGCAAGGAAATACGGTTTCGGGGCCCAAAAAGGATATTAATTTAAAGGTTTTAGCATGTTCTTTAATAAAATATTACTATATTTAGTTATCTCTGAACATTTTATGACATTTTGATGTAATTAAGTTATCCGTTTTGGAACCCCGAAATACGCCATTTTTGACCATAATCACACCATAATGTTCATCGATTTCTAACAAAGCGATATAAAAAGCAAACAGGTTATAATACTAAATGAAACAACGTTTATTTGCCTTTAAAACGAAATACAAAACTTCAACCCTACACCCTTTCTGATTAATATTTCTAATTTTCCATAGTTTTCAACATATGATTTGGGTATTGTAAGATGGATTCACAGGTGTAAAAAGTACATACAGCTAGAGAGTTTTAAATGCTCTTTAAGAAAATAATACCTTATATATGCGTGCTTTGAAGTTTCATGTCGATTTGGTGTCTTGAAGTTACCCCTGTTAAAGCCCCTAAATACCCTATTTCTGACTATAGTGACGCCAAAATCATATTCTTTTTCAACCAAAGTGCCAAGAAAATTAAGTAAATTATACATTAAGTTAAAATAGACTTATTGGTCTTTAAAACAAATATTAAATCACATAAAGTAATATCTGGAAAAGTTATGAAATAAATTTCAGTAATACCCCTTTATTGTCAATTTTGTACATTTTTCATTATTTTGAACACATGATTTTGGTAATGAAAAATGCTTCCAGTGACATGCAAAGCGCATGAATTGAAAGGAATTTGCATTCCCTTTAAGGCAATACTATGTTATTTAAGCATGTTTTTAGAAAACAAGTTTAAAACTCTTCAATGCGATGAAGTTATTTTAGCTTTTATCCACGTATATATTACAGTGGCGTTTCCAGCTGTGCAATACACGTCCAGATCCGTGACGAGCATAATAGATATCATTGACTGATCTCATCACCAGCGTTTTCCGTTCAGCTATCAAGTATTCATCTACTTGAAGATTTGTTGCTTTATTCTGTTGATGCTCACCAGGACATTTACACGTAGGGAAATAAGCAGATGTTTCAGTGTTGTTTGTGGTATTTACCCCTGGGCATTAGATCCACTTTCAGTTAAAACTCCTTTTGATCTTTTTTTTTTCAAAATAACAGATACAATGTTTTATTTTTTGTTTACAGAAAACCCATTTTTTCTAATTTATTTCAAATTATATATCATTTAAAGTCACCCCTATTCGAGCCCTAAAATAACCCATTTTTATAGCATTTTTAAACTAAAATCTTATTTTTTTTAAAAACTAAACGCTCTGAAACGCAATTAATTACATACCCAAAAATCTGTGGGTATTTGCTTTTTAAAAAATAATAAATCTTGTCGGTCGCGAACCAATTGATAGAAATATTGAATAAACTTCATCCCCATCCCCTCCCCACCCCTTGGAAGAATTTGCTTAATTTTTCCAATTTTCAAGCTATAATTATGTCAGAGAAATAGGCTTTCGGGGACCCAGAAAACATTAATTTAAAGGTTTTAGCATGTTCTTTAATAAATTATTACTGTATTTACCTTTATAAATTTGATGATGTTTAGATGTGTTTAAGTTACCCCTTTTGGAACCATGAAATGCTCTAATTTTGGCACGTCATGAAAAGAAAACAAATTATATATTAAATAAAACAGCGTTTATCTGCCTTTAAAACAAAATAAAAAAACTTTGCAATATCTTCTAATTTGAAATATTTATTAAATGAACTTCAACCCTAGCACCCTTCTGATCAGTATTTCTGATTTTCCATAGTTTTCAACATATGATTTGGGTATTGTAAAATGGGTTCACAGGTGTAAAAAGTACATAAATTTAAAGGATTTTGAATACTCATTAAGAAAATAATACGTGATGTGTGTGTGTGTTTTGTGTGTTTGTTTTCTTGAAGTCACCCTTGCTCAAGCCCCAAAATACCCTATTTTTTACCATAGTGACACTAAAATCTTAATTGTTTTAATTAAAGCGTTACGAAAAGTAAACAAATTATGCATTAAATTAAAGTACGTTTAGTGACCTTTAAAACAATTAATCGCTCTTGTCGGTATCGCACAATTTGACCGAGATATTAAATAAAATTCAACCGAACCCCCCCCCCCCCACCCTTTCGAAGAATTTTCCTATTTTTTTTTTTTTTTTTCAATTTTAAAGATGTGATTATAGCAGGGAAATATGCTTTCGGGTCTCCAAAAAGCATATGAATTTAAAGATTTTAGCATGTTTTTTAATAAAATATTACTCTATTTACACATCTTTAAACATTTTGTGACATTTTAATATGTTTAAGTTGCAAAGCGTGTCAACCCCGTGAAAACCATGCTTACCCACGGGACGGCCTGGTAAAACATTACATATGCACTGCCACTGCAGTAGACGCCTTCTGATAATTGAGTTTCAAAACCCAGTGTGTCCCGTAAGTAGACTGCTTCACCCGAGACGCCCTCGACCCTGCCAGTAGTGTTGCATGGAGTCTAGAACCTCACCGTGCTAACGTAATGCACACACTGTTTATCCACGAGACAGCTACGGCAGCACTTCATGCACACTGACAGTGCAGCAGACGCCTGTCGATTCAAAGCCCACTGTGTCCCGTAAGCAGCCTCTTTCACTCGAGACGCGGGCGATCCTGCAAGTGCTGCTCTATAGAGGTAGCGCCTTCTATGCCATTGTGGTGAAAACCCAGTTTATACACGGGATGGTCACGGTAAAACTTTAATGTGCACTGCCTCAGCAGTAGACGCCAGTTGCTGCTTTAGTTTCTAAGCCCACCGTGTCCCGAAAGCAGCCTGTTTCACCCGAGACGTGCTCGACCCTACCAGTACTGCTGCGCAGAGCTAGCACCCCACCATGCCTACACCGTGATATACCTGTTGAAATAAATGTTTATTTTAAAAGTCCGTCGTCAAATTAGCGTTTTATTGCTTAATTAAATTGCTCGATAAATCTTACGTGATTTAAAATGCGTGTAATGATAGCGACACCTTCTGTCTACTTACCTTCATGAAATGTTTTGTCCCTTACAAAATTGCATATTTTACGTATTGTTTGACAATTTCCCCATTTTAAAGTATATTTGACAAAATATTAAAAAAAGCAGCACGTATGGGAGCAAAGAACCCCCCCCCACCCCACCCCTCCCCCCTCAGAAATAAAAAAAATATTTAGTGCAACCTATTCGGAAACGCTTCTCGGCGTTTATTAAGAATTAATTTGGCAGTAAACGTTGGCTAGGGTAATTTTGGGCTTTGGACGTACAATCGACGTTTATTTCAACGTCTTTTTTTTCTTTTTTGACGCTCGAAGAGAATGTCATTTCCTTCTGGGAGTAAATAATCTCGTGTTTAGTTATAAAGGCATGTAATGTGTATTTTAACGTTGTTTTAACGTATTTTGACCGTTGGGCCGATTAGACGTCTTTGTAGCGTTTGTTTATCGTTCAGCAGGTTATTCACATAGCAGAAACAAATATTGGCAAAGTGATGTAAAAGCTTGTCGACTCCATGATGCTAACTAAATGGTATAGCTGCGTTGACGTTGTCTATATACTTCACGATAGCGCGCGCCATTCGAAAAAGTATGCCAAATCTCATCCTCATTCACATGGTCTTTTATTTCTCCTTCACAACACGCGCTTGTACATCTTATTTTCACAGGAATAGTTGGTTTATCTTCTTGGCAACAACACCATAGCTCTTTCAGCCATGTTAAAAATTTTCCCATCCTTCAGGAAACTGTCTTTGTTGACGTTGTTTCATTTCTGTTGTAATGTCGTCACGAGTGGTCTTTTTACTAAACATTGTTTTTGGAATATTCGCATCTACAATTTCCTGGATAAACGGATGCCAGCCATGTGGTGGTATGGCTCGTTCTTTTCTTCTTGTCGCCACCAATGCTTCTTTCATCAAATCAACCATGTTGGAATTTGCTATAATATCGCCCGTTTTCAACACAAGTTCATTCTTCTCTGTCCATTTTACACCATGTTTCTTCAGTTCGGCTAAAAGTTGTAGTACTTTTCCATGATAGATAGGTTGAAAATGACTTAACACTAGCTTTTCTGGCTTTTCAGGTGGTGATGATGATGATGAGGGCTTTTGCTGTCTAGACTGACTTGTTCGTAAATGACGACCAAGAAGTTGAGACATTTCAATAACCTTTTCACGCGTTCGCTTCCCACGTAAAAGTTTATTCACTTTCGTTTTGATTTCACCATCATGTTTCTTTTCTAATAACAGTTTGTATTCATATTCAGGAATGAGGACCATTTTCATCGTATGTTTCATTTTAGCAGCAGTTTGGCTAACAAGGGCAATGCCAATCTAGCAATAACTCCAATGAATCCTCCTTTCTGATTAATCAACTTCTTTTTTCGTCGAAGGGATATCTTCTTATCTGCTAGAGTACGTAGCGTATGACGTTCACGTTTAAATTCCTTAAACCGTTTTGAGCTTAAGGGTAAATGTCCTTGCAATATATTCAAACAAATTTCAAACAAGCTTGTTAATTCCTCCTTTGTAGCTTGCTGTAGCAAGGATTTACGTCGTTTAGGCCCACTGCGTGCAAGCAAGTGAAGAAACGGCTGGTTCGCTCGAATACGTTTAGACATCTTGACTGCGAATGGTCAAATGACTTGGTTCTTGTTCATACACTGCTTTATCAATATATACATAATGTGTATCTTTTGGTAAAATGCCTGTACGAATACGTAGTTGATCATTTGTCTTTGGTTTTAAATCAATGAATAAATAACCATGAGGTTTGCTAGTAGCATCTTGATAGGCTTCTATGAGAAATTGAGATCTTCCAGGATACATTTGCCGCGCCAATGTACTAATTTGTTGACTGTCTCTCGGATTTTTAAACAGAATGATATAATGTGTATTCAAACTAATATTTCGCATCTCTTTCCCATGATGAAATAAATTATGTACAATAAAGATAATGCTTAGATTTTGATGACTGCTGCCAACACTAAAGAGACGTGTCATACGCTCATCACTATGACATTTCGTCATTAAGTCATCAATGATAAGTAAGTTTGGTTTCTTCGGGTTAAAACGCTCTTCAATGTCATCTGGAATGCCTTGGTAAAATTCCACACCTTTCATTCCCTTGTACAAAGGCTGATCTGCTGCATAGAGCCATAAAATGCTTTTTGGAGAGGGTTTAATCAACTTTTGTTCTAGAATTTCCTTCACCAGAGACGTTTTGCCACTGCCTGTAGGTCCAGAGACTAAACATGTAAATGGATGCTTCATTGTTGAATGTCTGTTTCTTTCACCCAACTGTTAAACTTGTTTGGCCAACCTAACCACTTGACAAATAATTCTTTCACACCTCGTCTTTTACGTGTTTTCAAGACTTTTTCAATTCTATAAATAGATTCAATATCTTTGGTCACTTTCTGCAGTTCTTCTTCATAGAAATGCCCATCAATATCTTCGTCTAAAAAGTCTTTCACACGATATAAATGTATTCCTTGCTTCTTACAACGATGTGTGACAATGAAGACTTCTTGCGTCCATTTGATGTGATAATCGCGTTGAAACACATATTTAATGTGAGAAATGCGAACATGATCACCAATGTTAAATTTGTACTTCTTCTTCTTCTTCGGTTTCAATTTCAGTTTGTCAACATACATATACTTCCACACTTTTGATTCATTGTCTTTACGAATCTCGGCTGGAGCATATTTATTAGGAAGAGAACCATGAGGTCTATGGTTGTAATTGTACACCAAGTCTGGAAGAATGTCTAAGTAACGGTAAGTTTGATTATGTAGAAAATACCGATACATCATTCCCTTTAGAGTACGAATGACTCTTTCAGCAAAGTTGGCTTTGGTTTCATTCTTTGTGGTATAAGCATGAATGCCTTCTTTCTTCAAAAATGCTTTTACCCATCTGTTTTTAAATTCTGTTCCTTTATCAGACCTTAGAGTTCGCGGTCTTCGTCGTGTGTCATGAAAAATCTTTTGGAAAGCTTGTATGACGCTGGTATGTGATTTATTAGGTATTGGCTGTACCCAGACATATTTGGAAAACACATCAATGACAATGAGTAAAAAGCGTATGTCATCATTATAGGGAGCTATGTTTCCCATATCAGCCAAATCAATATCCCACATGTCATCAATGCCACGTGTAATGACGCGTTGTCTTTTGAACCTGTATTTGACAGGTTGGAGTAAACTGAAAGCATCTTGATCCTGTAGCCATTTCTTCACTTGTGAATGTGTGACTGGTTGATTATGTTTTCGTAAGATGTGATACAGTTTGTAAGGACCAGCAAATGCTCCAGGCTGTCCAGGTTTGAAGTAAATATCAGTCAAGTAGTCTTTCCACGTCGACATGGTCACACCGAATGAAAACCACCTTCTCAACAGAACAGCTTTTATTTTATAACTCAACCAACATCACTTAACTAACATGCATTTATAACTTAACTAACAAGTTTTTTACAAATCAAGTATAGATACAATGGTATGAATCACTGGAGACCATTGGTCTTCAATGAACACTAACCAATGACTGAGTTCATCCAATGTAATAGCATCTACACCATATTTCTCACAACGTTGATTTGCATTCTCTAACACTTTATCTAAATGCATGTAATATTTAGCTTCATTCCAATATGTATAAACAGATGCAAAATGACAAGTATGTTCTTGACACTCTTCATGTTGACAAGCAGGACAGACTAAATAGGCAAACTTTTTTACAGCTGATAACATTTCTTCACAATAAGCTTTTTGCACAATATATTGTCTCAGTGTCATGTCCGCCATTGTGCAGTCTTGAATCAATGCAACACAAGTTAAACATACTTCAAATTTACATGTCCACACGTCTGCACACCATGACGGTTGGCAAGCAAATGAAAAAGTCTCTAACCCTCACACAACAGTTCTAACAACTTTCCCATAATATTCTGACCAGGATATCCAGATGACACATGTTTCACACCAGCTCCCCACCAATGATCATACGTTGCTTCAACTAAAGTTTTGTCTTTACATTCTTTCAACTTGTTGCGAAACAATACACACTGATCCAGTTTGACTTGTAAAACATCTTGCATTTTGCTTCTCTTCACTGTATGCCATAACGGACATGGTTTTATCACTTTAGCAATACGTTTCGCTTCATATCCATTTCTGGATGACACAATGGCTGAAGCAATATCTGGACGGTGATGAAACACTGCTTTCTCATATTGATACAAAGCTTCACTTGAGTTGAACACATGTCCATACTTTTCAAGTCGTGTTGGAAACATATTTGAAAGAACGTCCTTATGACCGCTGAATAGTACAAGATTCTCCATGTTGACTTTGCTTCTACTGTTTTATTCTGACATGTCGGTTTCTTCCTGTAATAAAATATCTTTTAATATATTTGCTGCCTCTTCTATCATATTCTTTCTTTGTTTACGTTGAAACCACTCACATAAAACTAAATTTGCTAGTAAGAAAAACATGGTTATGTCTTTGAGAAACAATTCACTATGTTGTCATAAACATGATTAAAAAGGTTCTCTTACCTGATAAAGCTGCTCGGTTTCCTCTGCTTCTTTACAACAATCTCTCAAATGATCAACCACGGTGAAATATACTTCCACATCAGTGCGAGCAGAATAAAGTGCAGCATCAAAGTCAAAGTCAGGATCTTCTTCTATTCCAGTTTTATGACATTCTCCAAGAAATCTTGAATGCAGTTCAATCACATCAAGACTATGATGTACAACATCCCAAAAAGCATCCAAATGATAAAGTTGATAGTCTGGAGTGCCACAGCAAGCAAGTTTAGCAATCATCAAGTCAATATAAGCATTTTTAAAACATGCGTCCATCTTGTTTCAGTGTCTTGTGGGCTTTTACTTTGCTTCACTGACTTTAAGTACTCCACACTTGTCGCAGAAGTTGCTTGGTTCACACAACTTGCAATTATACTTGTGGCAGTGGCAATGATAATCCTCCACATATCCACAAGCACCGCAATAGTCACAGGTAAGTCCAAGTTGATTTTGTACGTTCATGTTCTCCAACTGAACTTCAGCCAGCCTTTTCTTGGATAGCTTTGACACCTTCATCCGACCATCCTTTTGCAGCTTGATGATGGTTTTCTTGTCATGACATTCCTCACATGGTGATAGGGCTGAGTTGATGTTGTCCATCTCCTGAAGCAGTGTCTCCCATTCACCATCATTCATGTTGATGTGATGTGTGTATTCTTTCCCTTCAAACCGTGACGTGCGCACAAAACTCACATAGCGCATATCCAAGTATGAAATGACTTCAAGCCACTTCGTTTGCGTTAAGTACAGTTTGAAGCCAATGTCGCGTAAATTTTTCAAGCTTTGGCATACAATCTTCCACAAAGATGGTGAATAAGCACACCATCTCTCTCCACGTGTGATGCGTAGAAATGGCCCATATTCTCCATGCTCCACAGTAATGGTTAAGTTAGCACTAATTTTAAAGCTGCTGCTGCGCTGCGTTGCGTTGCTTGTCTTGTTCTCCATGGCTGCTACAATGTACTGATGATGCACTCCCTCCAACTGTCTGCTGAGAAATGACTTCACTCTGCTGAGTTCACTCCCTTTTATACCCAACTATCTGCTGAGTCAGCTCCCTTTTCAAAGAACTTACAAACGTTTGAATTCACTTCAACTCGTCCATGGTTGAATCGGACAAGGTCTGATACATTATTTGGAACATCGTCATCATAATGTAGAATAATTCTAGTAGCTACAACTAACATGAGGTCAGTTGCCCAAATTGTATTCGCGTTGATAAATGCTAAATCAATGTTGTAAGTTGATAGTAAATGTAGATCTTCACATTCACGTAGAAACGAGCGGATGAAACGATCTCTTGGAATGGTCTTTCCAACAGCTTCCCAATGCAGATGTAAATTCTTCACTTGCAGCATCCAATCCGATTCAAAAGCAGGAAGCTTTGAAAACACATAGTCAATATAGTTCACTTTGAAGACGTCATCCATAGTCATACATCTGTCAAGAAGTAATGCCGACATTGTCAAGTCTTTTCTCGTCACACAATATCCACTTGTTGACTTGTTGACAGAATGTATTACTAGTTGACTAGTTGACATGTTTCACTCATGCTTTTATACTACTTCCATGTAATCAAAATATGGTGTGTAACGTTGTTAAAAAATTGCTGACTCAGCAGAATTTTACTTGTGTATATGAATGTCTCACTTACAGTTGTCGAGTTGTACAGCTGTTATACAGCAGAGACATCTAGCGGTGAAGTTAACTGACGGTGAAGTTAAATGGTCTGCCAAAATGGTATTCATCCGCGAAGAAGCACTGTAATGGCGGTAAAAATGCATACAGCCAGCTGTGCAAATAGCCTATGACTACTTTATAACAAAACTTTACATAAAACTGAATCAAATGGTGAAATTTTCATATAAATCGACCAAGTATAACGAAAGGTATTGTTTTACAAAGTTTCAATTAAGCAAATAACCAAAGTTTGTTTACAAAGTTTGTTTACAAAGTTCACTTTTTATTTATAAAGTTTCAATAAACACTTACCGAAATAGTTGTCACTGGATGCCATCCCTTGATCTGATGTGATCCAATTGTAGTTCTACAAATTGTACTTCCTTGCTCCACTCACCGAAATGACTGTCACTGCTGTATGCTCATCCCTTATATACCCCTCTGACGGAACTGAAGCTGACTTGACAGAATGTTGCTCGCCTAGGGGGGGGGGGGGGGGGGGGGGTCGAAAAAATGAAAAATGTTCAGAATCGTCTGAAACGGATAAATATGCAAAAATCACAATTTCGAGGGGGGGGGGGGGGGGGGGGGGGTCGAAAAAATGAAAAATGTTCAGAATCGTCTGAAACGGATAAATATGCAAAAATCACAATTTCGAGGGGGGGGGGGGGGGGGTCGAAAATATGAAAAATGTTCAGAATCGTCTGAAACGGATAAATATGCAATTTCGGGGGGGGGGGGGGGGGGGGGGGGGGTCGAAAAAATGAAAAATGTTCAGAATCGTCTGAAACGGATAAATATGCAAAAATCACAATTTGGAGGGGGGGGGGGGGGGTCGAAAAAATGAAAAATGTTCAGAATCGTCTGAAACGGATAAATATGCAAAAATCACAATTTCGAGGGGGGGGGGGGGGGGGGGTCGAAAAAATGAAAAATGTTCAGAATCGTCTGAAACGGATAAATATGCAAAAATCACAATTTCGAGGGGGGGGGGGGGGGTGTCGAAAAATGAAAAATGTTCAGAATCGTCTGAAACGGATAAATATGCAAAAATCACAATCTCGAGGGGGGGGGGGGGGGGGGGGTCTGTTGCCATGGTTACACTGATTGACAGGTCGGGTTCATTGGCTTCATGTTGATTGACTCGGCCAAACCACTTTCGCTCCAGACAGCATCATCTCAGTATGACGCCATGATGACGTCACAGATGGTCGCGCCTATCCTAACGCTTATCATGACTTCCGGTCCAGACATGATGACGTCACTTCCCGTCCAGACATGATGACGTCACTTCCGGTCCAGACATGATGACGTCACTTCCGGTCTAGACAGCACTTCCGGTCCAGACGCTATGACGTCACTTCCAGACATGATGACGTCATTTCCAGACAGTATGACGTCATTTCCAGACAGTATGACGTCACAAAGTGACCCAGAACCCTTATTATCACACTACTGATCTTAGAAAAATAGCCATCCATGGGAAAGCCAAATAAGCTTTTCCTGAGTTAGGCTGTTTGTTATGTTCTTCTGTGGTACACCCTATTTTTTTATTCTGCGTGAATGTGGCCCTTTTTCCGAGATTGCCCCATTTGTAAGGTGGTCCCATGCATGAGGTGGTCTCATTTGTGAGTTGGTCCCATTTGTGAGGTAGTCACATTTGTGAGGTGTGCTCATTTGTGAAGCGACTCATTTTTGAGGTAGTCTCATTTGTGAGGTGGTCCGATCTGGAGGTTCCACTGTATTGCGATGTTGTCAGAGTGGCCTTTTTCGTATTCTTTTGGATAAACGTCTATTTGTTTGAAATAAAATCGTTCGTGTTCTTTATCCAAAAACATCTTCCTCAACCTGATATATTGTCAGACCATGATTCAAAAAGCATTTACTTCACTTGAAAATCTGGCCCTAGGTTTTCAGAGCCTTGTCAAATAATCTCTTTTGAAAAGGTGTGATCATTTTCATACTTCATTTAATCAACAAACTGTACCCCTCAGAATAAGTTCTGTCCGATATTAAGTTGAAGCACCTTTTAAGATTGGGTAGGATTTTTTAAGATCTGCATATGAACAGAGGTAGTACTTTTACTATACTTTTTTTCATTTATAACTTTCATTCATAGGCAGCACATCTTCTTTCGGCAAATGGAAAGAACACGTGACCGAGCCCGGCCCGACACAAGCACGGAAGCAGTCTTCAAGCGATAGAATGTCTGCAGAGTTGCCTCCAATCCGCCCAGATTCTTCACTCTCCAAGCGAACCGTTTCCCGTGAAAGTTTAGTCAACACTTCGCCATCTGGTGGTGTGTTTATCCAGCGCGATAAGAAACCACTACTCACAATAGACTGCCCACCATCCCATTTAAGTGATAATCCAAGTCCTAGTCCATATTCTCCGACCAGACGCTGTCATATCAGCCCGAGTTCACAAAACAGTAGCTCGTCCAAAGATAGCAAAGGTTACAGCTCGCAGAACGCAACTTCCGTTTCATATAGCCGAAATAAGAGTTGGGCAACGTCAGAAAGTACAGGTGTACCAAAACAAACTCTGGAAACTCTTTTTGAACAGAAGCGAACCGCATTGGCAAACGGCGCCGACAGCGGCATTGATAGTTTCGGACCGTTCAACGTCAATAGTTCTGTGATTAATAAAAAAGAAAAACAAGCCACCATGAAACCACCCAAGGATAGACGTGGAAGTGTACAAAGTTCCTTAGTCAATGCGCCACTGGCGGGAAATCGCGCCACTTCAACATCGAATCTAACAAAAACGTCAGACAATAGCAATGGTAAGAACAACAATCCTCCATCACAAGCAGGTATTAGTAGCCTTAAAAAGCCAATACAAAGAATACGATCTGAAAATAATGTGATAAACCATGGAATGGACGCAACTGCGCAGCGCCAAACCTCTCAGTCAAGTTCCTCTAATCAAATACAACCAAGTCGGAAAACGTTATCACGCGTCAAATCGCAACCCGTTTTCTCTCAACAGGAAAATGACTTTAATTCGCGTAATACGAAACAAAAATCAAAACATTTGAGTTCCAACTTAAAAGAAGCGGACGATTCATTCGAAGGAGAAGAGGACAATAAGGAGAGGATTGTTCAGTGGCTGCTGGGCGTTGAAAAGGCCGATATGCCCCCTCCGCCGGATGTGATTGAAGATGAACCTTTGCAAACTGACACTGCGATACACGTTGTGTACAACGGTGATTAACATGTGTGACGTCACCAGTTTTGGTGCGTAACATATAGGTACTAATTTCAACCGTAGACGCTTTGTAACAATTATTTCCCCAAGATAGAGATTTAATGCAACATATTAGAAAAGATCAGTATCTTTCCGTGAAGAAAACTTAGTAAATATTGTTAATGTATAAATGGTTAATTCCTGTATTATCGCTCAGCTAATGTCGGACCACGTTTGCAGTATTACATATCAACCAATCCAAGAAATCGTGATAGCTAATTTATGCATTTATTATACGTGATACAAAAATATAGGACTATCTCTGCTTCAAAATATATTTCCTGTAAATAATGAAAAGTGCGTTTGTTGGTTTCGCTTTTTTTTTTGTCAATTTCGTAACAGTAATACTTCGTTTAACATACGTCCACAGTTTTATCGTTTTCCGTATGACCTAGGAAAGATCAATACCCAAACTAATGTTAAAATGTCAATAAAAATGTTATTCATCACTTGCGAAAAGGTGAGTTGACAGAATGTACATGAAAACTGAAATTATTCAGTTTAATCAAATTTTGACGAAAACTACAGTCATATCATATATGACTATATGTGTACGATTATGGGGCTATAGAAAAAAAGGTTCACCGATTAGCTTCCAATAATCTATTTTTAGTAAAGTAAACCTGAGCTCGCCTAATTTCTATTTTGCCAGTGCCATATTTTGTATAAAGGACTCGGACTCTAAAAGGCATAAACCTCTGATTAAACAAACACCAAATCGCGGACATACCCATTCAAATGACTCAAATAATATTAGTTTAATTCGAACTCTCGGCATTGATCCCATACCGCTGCTTAAGACATGGCTATTTATTTAACACAGTTTGCACGGTAAACTAAATGTTTTGATGTTTCAAGCCTAATTAGCGTTACAACTTATTTAAGACAGGGCTGTTTGTTCATTTGTATCTGTATGTGTTCCAAAAGATCTCATGTTGCACTCGGTAAAGCTTTCTGCCCGGAAAACACCGTCGGAGTCCTGGTAAATCTCCCGATAAAACAGTGCAACTAATAATAATAAGTAATGGAATTTTCCATAAGTTAAATCCCTACCCAACTGAGCCGGCTAAAGCTCCGTCTTGGCAAGAATTTACTAGGAAGGACAAGTTAACAGCAGTAAAACCTGGCGGACAGTTCCGTTCTCTGATATATAAAAAATCATAAAAAGCACATAACAAATGTTCACAGAGAGCTTTGACACGTTTTCACAGAAAGCTTTGAAAAGCTCATGATTCATTAAAATAGTTGAGAACTTTAAATTCGATAAAGAAGTATAAAGAACAAATTATTGCATTACCTTTAAAAATCCAAAAGATTTCACCAAACGATTCTATAGACATGTACATAGGCACAATGTTTACTCGATCAGCCCTGCTAAAAAAATTAAATCTTAAGCATCTCTGCAACTTGATCGTTCACGTCTGCTCCGGTATTACTGCAGCAATTTACACCATTGTTTACATTGTTATGTTTATTGTATGTACCGACTGATCGAGTAGCGTTTTTTGCGCCTCTTACATGTACCGATTTATCGAGTAGGTGGAGCATATGTAACGGCCCAGTCGCCGTAACATAGGCAGTGGTTGACCCCACACTTTGATCAAACTATACCTATCATTTCTTCTTAAAATGCAGTCAGATGAAGCATTTTATTAAATTTTATTATTATTTTTGCGCCAGATCAGCGACTTGTGTACATAGTGCTTGTAGGAACGACACATGTACACTCGTACATCAAGGAAAGATTTAGTCCACATTATTCGAATTCATAAAATTCACATGCCACAATTCCTATGCCTTGTAAAATGAAATCAGTGTAAGTATTTAATCGAAACTGCAGTGTTAAGGAACTAGTTTAAGAAGTTTGTAATTTCCGCTACTTTGTAGATTAATAGGCTCTAATGTGTTTTTTTGTCACTTACACCGGAGCAGGTGTTTGTATTGACATGATTTACAAATACGTACGAAAATTATATGTCCTTTGCGTTCTGCTGCCAAGCATAAATACACGAGAAACTTCCATTGATCGAATTTCAATAAATTGAGATGTGCTATTGACAATACTGAATAAAAGAGCCGAAATGACAGCATACCTCGGTGTGATAGAGGCAAGCATCTTGCTGTAATCTTCCTTACTTATTTGTGACAAACTCAATCCTGTGTATTACAGTTTTTTCCATATTTTACAAAATTATGCACATACAGTTATGTTGTCATCTCCTAAAGTTTCTTTGAAAGATGAACATTACTAAACGTGTCTGTTACTTTTAAAAGCAGTCATCCCATTGCTCGTGGAGATTAATTAATTAAAATTGTTAAGGACATGTTTGATTTAAAATGTCTCATTTGGAATTGTTAAAACTTTGACAGGACTTGAATAAATGGAGGTTTTTAAAATCTTGGTGCTGTTTCTGTTCTTATACATGCACTGCATACAGTGTTCTGTGTATGGCGTTCTCTGCGCAACCCCTTTTGAACTGTGGCATTGTCAATGCAAACGAACAATATGATTTGAAGGAATACAGGGCAAATTCGTTACCAAGACGCAAACTAGAAATTGAAGACAATCATTTGTAATGTTCGCTGTTGCGAAAACATACCGAAACTAAATACACCGAAATTTTAACTCAAATGGAAAACACGCGATTGGCGCATTATTGCAAAAAGAAAAAAAAAGAAAAAAATGGAGTATCTTTCAACAGATCCGTTGCAATCTGCTATAAATTATTACTTTTATACTGATCATTCAACAGTAACACTTATAGCAAAATCTCAGTTTTGAGCTCAAGCATTTATTTTCTTTTTGTTGATATCAAGAATGTATTTTAGATTATATTATTTCAGAATGAGACTTCTTTAATTTACATTTTGAATTTGCAAATGATTTTTTGATCTCAAAAATTAATTTTTGATGTCAAAATATCAGTTTATTTTTTATATGTAGAATTCAGAAGCAAACATCTGCGAGTGAATAATGACTGGCCCCTGTATACAGAATCTTTCTTTTAATTTTTTTTTACTACACAAAAAAGAAACGATTCTTGAGCTCAAAATTGAGCATTATATAAACGTTTTTATCTAAATTTTATATAACTGTGTGTCTGCCTTAGGATTTTTAAACTTTGTAAAGCAAAAATAAATTTTCGACATCTGAAATACAATTATTAATAGTTAATTATAAATTAATGAGATCTACATTGATTTATTGACATTTTTAATTATATGTAGAAATTTAAAAAATAGCATCAAGTGTTAAATGGCATTCCATAAACAGCCGAAACTAGACAGGTTTCACCACCGAGTATCGAAAATTACGCAGTATGGTATTAGATTTTAGATAAAGTATTGTTAATTTACTGTTACAACAAAATCAAGAAAGATGATTTTAGCACAAGCGGACGCTTAACATGCTTTTATATACAGCAATAAATTATGCGAAAATTGAATGTCACAATGCAATGTTGAAAATTTATTTTTACCGGATGCCACTATATAATTTATTGCCCACATAAATATCAAGATTTCCACGAAGTCAGACTAGAAACTGATCATTGTATAACAGTCCTTTATATTTTGCCGGAGCTTGTTATTACACTTGGGGATTTTCAGTCCCCTAGTTTATTGAATGCGTACGATTAGGTAAAGTGTTTCCGCATGATTCCTTTTTTTCCGCCGTAACCTTGTCACGCGAACTCCTCTGAGATGGCTAGGGCTAGCACCACCAAATCTGAAAGACGCATGATGTAGTATGTTTAGTTGTTCCACGTCAATTTTTAAAGAAATTCTTTAACATTTTATTTGCAAAAATTGAAAATTTGCAATTGAAGCCGATAGTTAAGGCAGTTAAGGCACATAATACGATGTCAGCGTAGTCATATTGATCGCCCAACTGTCAACAGTGAGGGCGATTATAGCTGTGCGTACCATGTGCCACAACTGTCTTAACTATACATATACATATGTTTCTTTTTTGGTTTACCCTATTTGACGTAGGAAAATGAAATTTGGCTCACAAATAAAGGATGATGAGACGCCGTGAAATCCGCTAATGTTTATGCCCTTGACCTTCAAGGTCAAGGCTAAATTGAGATTGAACTCAAAGTATTTTTTACATCAAAGTGGTTGCCAGACAACTCTCCCTTCAAGGTTTGACACAGGAAGACGGTATTTGGCAAAGGTATAGAGGGTAATGAGTCCTCGTGAAATCCCCAATTTTTTTACATTGACCTTCAAGGTTAAGATCAAAGTGAGGTCAAAATATGTTAAAACCCTTTATTATAACGAAATTTGGCTGAAAAATAGCGCTTAAATCCTCATTTGAACGCCCATACGGTTTCAGTACAGAGTGACCTTGCGGTCTGAATCTCGACATTCAGGGTCTGGGTCAAAGGACAAGCGACCTTTGGATATCGAAAAGCCTTAGAAAAAGATTGACCATTAACCCGAAAACGGTTAAAGATAGAACACTTTAGAGCTTATATTCGACACTTTGGGCATGAAAGACGTACCTCGGTGATCTTGACCTCCTCGGTCATGGTCAAGGTCAAAAAGCGGAAAGATCAATATCTCGAAATCGGTTAGAGATAGAGTGATTTTGAGCTTATTTTGGGCCTAAGATACGTTATGTACGAGATACCTCGGTGACCTTGCGGGAGTTGACCATTATCTGGAAAACGGTTAGCTTAGTTACTGTGATATAGCGCATGAAAATGTACAGGTCAGCAATTTTGATGCTCCATGAAAGACCATTCTGCACCAAAATATAGTGTTTTACGAGGTTTACGGTTTACCTCGGTTTATATATATATATATATATATATATATATATATATATATATATATATATATATATATATACCTCGGTATATATACGGTGTATATATTTAGATATATATATATGGCTTTACTAACTAATTGAAAGTTTTTACAGCAGAAACATTGGAAATATTCAACTTCCGACTAAGGTCTAAAATAGTCTTACTTTTATTTAAGTTATACAAGAACTAACTGTACCCTGTTGCAAAAAAACAACAAAAAAAAACAAAAAAAAAACAATCATGATTTCAGCTGCAGCAGAATATACCGTAGACTGGTGTGCCTTAATCATTTCAATTAATGTTAGAATCAACGCATTTTTCGGTTTAGGGCTTCTAAAACGAAAGCTGTGCAAAGCACAAACTATTCACTGGCATCCCATTTTGAGGAATTTTGACGGATGACCAAAGCTCAGTTAATCTAGTCCTGTCAAAAACTAATTTTATTCTAACCGATATTAATGGAACTTTTCATCTCTATATGTGGAACTTCTGAAGTGTCTCTATGGAACTTTCTAACCCGTATATATGGAACTTCTGATCTGTATATATAGGACTTCTGATCCACATATATGGAACTTCTAAACAGTATATATGGAACTTCTGACCCGTATATTTGGAACTCTTGATCCGTGTATAGGGAACTTTTGACCCTATATAACTTTTGAACTTATGTGGAATTTCTGACCACTATATACCTCAACAAAACCTATACAACGCAACTTGACAACTAAATATATTCACCTTGCGTTCTTATTTGAGTCGGATTTGACTCGGGATATTCGAGCCTACTAGACTAGCTTCGAGTTAGGAATGACTTCTGTTTTAAATCGAGGAATAATACACGGAAAGAACTGAAAATAAATCACCGGCTTTTCACTTTTGATTACTTTATTCATATTTTGAACAGTAACATGATGAAATGGACAGCTGTGCATTTTATTTATTTTTTTCGAAGATGATTTGAAGTTTGAGGTGATTCGAAGATGAACTTTGAGTATTTTAAGTTTACTTTGATAAAAGAAATGTCTTAAAATGCCTACAGATACCTAAAAATACTCAATCAATACAATGACATGAATTACCCAGCATTACTGAACTTATTTGACAACACAGATCGTTTTTTCCTTCATTCACACACAGATTATGTACGTTAGACGGAGGTAGGAAAGAGGGTGTGTGTTGGGGATGGGAGGAATAAAAAATGAACTACAAGCGATTTTGCACAAAAAAACTGCTGAACCCTTTTAAAACCGAGAAAATAGCACTACGAAATACCCACACACGACTTGAACTTGTTGGAAATGCTCAGCAAAATCTGCTCAAAATCGAAAAAAAAGCAATATTTTTTCTTACATTTCAATGCCTCCAGAGCGCATTCATACCAGACACAACCGCCTGCTACACATCAGCTGGAGCGCAGTCATTCAAAACGACGTCATACAGATCACAGTGGGCCCAAAACACAAACCGCAAAAGATAAAGCAAACAACGAAAAAATACATTGTACTTTAATCAATATTTTTAATACAAAAATCATAATTATCAATATTATTATTATTATTAAATTAAGAACCGGAGTGAAAAATACAATGACACAAAAGAAAATATGAAGGGGTTGCATACAGATTTGTATCAGTGCGCACGGAGACTGACTCACATATCAGTGCGTACGGAGATTGACTCACATATCAGTGCGCAAGGTGATTGACTTACATATCAGTGCGCACGGAGATTGACTCACGTTCATTTGTCAATTAAAGTTTAAATTACTGTTTCGCAAAATATGATGGTCATACATTATAATAAAAAAAAAAACAACAAAACAACGAAACAAAATAAATACCTCTGAATAATACACAAAAGAAACCTGTTTGTCACACAGCCAGTTTTCCATGGGATATTACGCGTTCATTCGCTGCTCTGCTTAAACTACTTCCACAGAAGACGCACCATGTATTCCCACACATGCATGTGCCCAGCAAACACACTGCATATTGTTATTTTCCCCCCAAAAAAACATAAATACATAAATTCGCTTTTATTTCTATTTTTTTTTCGAATTTTTGAAAGCTACTAACCTTGGTAACCTTGTACGTTACAATTACGTAAACATTATTCCAATGTTGATCTATGAGCCGTCCACATTTTAAAGCCGTTTATACCACTTAAATGATGGTTTACATCAACAATACACAACGTGAAGATTACAAACCTTAATATCTTATCCGGCTATTTTATACATTATTCTAGCCTTTTATAGCCTTATGCATATGTTTCAAGTGAAAATGAATTTTGTTGATTTTGCGAGTTTTTTTCCATCATTTCTTTCTGCGTTTATCCCCAACCTAATACGGTCGAAACGTCAAAACTTTTCGGTAAAATCGGTAAAATTCTAAGTGCGAATCAACTTATTAGCAATCTGACCTATATACGAAGGCTTATTTTTTTTATCTATTTTATTCGTGCGTCTCACAGTGACATAAGCAACAACACAACAAAGTACAAGTTCTGTAAATGCAAGAACTGACAGATGAGCATTCAGTGACTTTGCCACGGGGTTTTCAGCCCCATGCCTCCATCTTCTCTCCTACGCCAACCCCCAACCCCACTCCCCCCCCACCCTCCTCACTGCCTCTTGGTGAGGAATTTTGGCATAAAAAGCACAACAAAAATGCCAAATTATAACCTCCCCCTTCCCGTATCACTGCGGAATCCGCACTAATTCTTTGCACTAAATAGAATTAAACAGGAAAGTTGAAATAAAATTCCGCAAAGCCACGAACAAAGGTAGCAGATCGCTCGTGGGGCCACTCCTCGCTGGTCAGCACTGCGTGTTGTGTAGAGAGCTTTGTATATACTCTGCGTATCCGGTGTACACTCGTGTGTAGTTCTGGCACAGTTGTTTGTCGTACGATCTCGCTGAGCGTATAGCGCACAACAGGTTTTGTTTACAGGTGACGTCACAGCTAGTCGTGACATAAGACTTCGTGTGAAAGCTGAAAGAAATAAAACAAAAGAACTTGTTATTACTGTGCATAAGTGTCCCAAAATACATCGCTGGTTGTACCACAAATCAGAAATATTTATTACTGAATGCCATTGAAACAATAACCGAACATCATTAGATGTACCTACGTTATTAAAAGTACATAATCTTATATTTGGCCGATTGTGAAGTAACAGCGAAAGCCTAGCCTGCTCGACCTGAATCGTAGCTTGGCCGGCCGAAAGCCCACATACCCGGTACAAAGCCTAGCGTGCTCGGCCTAAACCCTATGGTGCTTGGCCTAAAGTCCAGCGTACTCGGACTAAATCTTAGCGGGGCCGGCCGAAAGTCTAGCATACTCGGTACAAAGTCCAACGAACTCTGCCTAAATTCTGGCGTGGCGGGTCGAAGGCCTAGCGTGGTCGGTATAAAGCTTGGTATGGTTGCCATAGGACTAGCATGGTCAGCCGAAAGACTCGTGATCGGCCTAAAGCCAAGCGTGGTCGGTATAACGCATAGCGTGTTCGGCCTAAATTTTAGTTTGGTGGGCTGAAGCTTAGCTCGGTCGGTATAAAGCTTGGCGTGCTCAGCCTAAATTCCAGCATGGCCGGCCGTAGGCTTATCGTAGCCGACAACAAGCCTAGCGTGATTGGCTATGAGACTAGCGTGGCCCGTCTTATTCAGTTGTAATCAAAATGCTGCCTTGGCTGTTCGACTTCAGAATATCCGGTACCTACTCCCCGCAAAAAGGTTAATAGTCCGGTGACTTTTATCACAACTAGTGACAACAGCAATTCACCTGTAATATCGCCCAAAGACGTCATCATTGGTTTCCATGGTTTTCAGCAGCTTGTCCCAGTCGGCGGGCTGTAGCGCACTCATGTTGTAAGCATCCTGTTCGATTGTTCACCAATGTGTAAAGTCTTGTCTTACCCTCAACTTTTTCTTCCTTAAGCCCTTGGTTAATTTTCGCTTTGTTTACTTTTTTCACGTTTCTCTTGTTTTTCTTTTCTGTTTGATCAATTTTAAAGTGTACCTTTTGCCTCAGACTTGCACAATAGCTAAACAACATCAGTCTAATTACTTCACAAGTGTCTCACGGCAAAGTTTTACAATTTGTACAGTAAACGTTTAATTTTTCTCCGCCTTGTTTAAATGACACGGAATTAATAATGCACAAAAACATTAAAGAAAGTAATGTATTTTTGGGTACTTATAAATCTATCAGTATTAAGAGTACCTACTTTTGCTGAGTACTCTTTGTACCATTTCGGCTCCTGTCCTGGTAGATTTGCTTCTGTTAAGTTGAAAACATGGACATCAAAATCTAGCACCGCCTAAAGAAGAGAAGCACGTATTTTATGATAAGGATAGGGGGCGGGGTGCTTGTACTGGATACGGGCATGTGTGCAAGGCCTCTGAACAAATCATGATGCTGGGTGCTTTGTATTTATCTTTTTTTTGTCTTTTTACAAAAAAAAAATAGTTTACAAAAATTGCGGTAACTTTTTCACGAAGGAAGATGCAGAAGAGAAGAAACTTGATATTTCAAAATTTTGTTTATCTCAATTTTTATCTCAGATTATCTCGTAAGTGCTCGTACTTTTGCTATATCGCCTTCAAATACCATTTCCACTGATTATTTATTTTTAACTTTTAAATCCGCACCATCCACCTTTACTGTACATGAACAAATTTTAAACACCCTGCTTTTTAAAATAAGAATATGCCACGCAGCAAAGAACTTAGATATTTTTGTCCTGAGTGAAATAAGTCATTTTTCTTTTGACTCTGTGAATCTGTTCTGGAATAGACTCACGATGTTCAGTCTAATTGATATAGAATATCACATAAGTTTTATATCCATATTCCGGAATAGATTCACTGTGTCGAAAGTGCTTTACTTCGCCCACAACAAAAACATCTATTTTCTTATTTTGCTAAATATATTTTTATTTTAAATTAAAGTGTGTTATCTATTACACTACGTTATTCTGGAAGAGACTCACTGAGTAACAAGTGCTTTATTTCACCCAGGCCACACCGTATCAACTGTCTTACTGGCTTGATATATTCTTTTTTTTTTTCTTTTTACGTCATTTTTAAATCTTTGGAGCCTCACCCAAGTTGTGTCAGAGTAGTTGCCGTCCACAGTATACACCTTGTAGCCATTATTTCCCGATGAGCTAGCCTCTACGCTCGGCCCAATGTAAGCTATAGAAGTAGGTCGCGTGAAGTTTGAAGCGGGATCATAAAATATCTCGTATTCATCGTGGTGTACGTGCCCGTAAAACTGGCCCACAATGGTACTTTCATATCTGAAATGATAATTATTATACGAAGATGTGGTAAGCAGCAGTACCTAGGGATGGGAGGAGGGGGCACTTGGTATGAAATGTGTTACCATGGGTGTCCAAAAACACGGACAAAGAGTGTAATTTTGAGGCACACGCAGTCCGCGCGCAGTACCGATTTCGTAAAAAAAAGTGGGGCATAATTTTCCACAAAAATGGGGTTATTTAGGAATTTCACTCCGCGTTTGGTAAAAAAGGGGCTATTATTTCAAAATTAGTACTCTGCGTTTAGGGCTCGTTTTAGAAAGTCATTGACACGCACAGTAACCAGTTGGTACGTGAATGGCCGAACAGGGTAGAATCCCAAGGGCTTTCTTTCTGCCTTTCTTTCGCGCTCACCATGTAGTCTCTCTCTCTCTCTCTCTCTCTCTCTCTCTCTCTCTCTCTCTCTCTCTCTCTCTCTCTCTCTCTCTCTCTCTCTCTCTCTCTCTCGTTCTCTCTCTCTCTCTCTCTCTCTCCCTCTCTCGACCTGCAGACTTTCGTATCAGATGAACTTGATTGAGCTCGCATCATGGCACGGTTACCACACACAACAAAAATCATTATTATCCTTTTTATACAAGACAAAAAACTCGTCTCTACGTATGATGAATGACTTTAATCTGCACCATGACTGCATAAATACAAGACCAGACCCTGTAAGCCATCCCCAGCTCATTTATTCTGCAGTGCAAATTTTACATATGATCGCTTAAAGCCTATGCATGGCCATTGTTTACCTGGAGAGATCTTAAGGAGCTTAATGCCATACACAGATAAATAGTATTTGATCTAATCTATTTTTTTTCCACTGACTAGCGCGTGACTGAATCAAACAACAGTCAGATATCCCATGTATCTAATGTATAAAAAGACCGGATGGCTTACTCCTGTCAAAGTGTGTCTGTACTGTTTTCTCAAACCAATAGTCAGCCCCTGACAATCCGACCACCACAAGATCAACGAGATCAAGTTCCAAACGGCGCCCAACCCCTCATGTAAGGCTCTATGCTATCTTATAGCGCTGTGGAAAATCGAGGCACACAGCAGTGGAAATGGTCAGCAATTGACCCAGTCCCCGGTCAGGAGACCGCGACAACACTGTATGTTGAACTTCATGGTATTAATTACAGGCACCAAGCAAACAGGATTGCCCGATGTATTTGGTTGTAAATAGAGAATTTAAATAGAGTAAACAAGACCCATTTATGATGCTGCACATCCAATAATAATCAAATTTTAAGGATCAGGAGCCAAAGGAAGAAAATTACGACGCAAAACCAATCAATGATACCGAACAGTAAAGGATAATGTGATCTGCTTGTCATAGTTTCTGAAAAAAAATGACTCGAGTTTTAAAAAGAAAACCCTTTCTTTTCTGAAAATAAAACAACAAGGCTTTGCTGAGAAAATCCGAGGATAGTTTCTCACTATAATCAAGTGGAGAAAAGGAAGCTGTAGAAGGCAATCTACCAATCAAGTTACTCGGAACTGCATCACGTGATTAAACAACCAAGCCATGAATACTCAGAGAACAGCGAAGAGCACGACGCGGTCAGGCGTGCAGCTCGTGTCGGCTTTCTCTTCCTGTTCCGACGATCCCAAGAACAGCGACGGCGGCTACATCACCGGCCTGGCCATCGACACCTCGCACAACATACTGGCCGTCGACAACGATGGCGGCGTCGTCAAAGTCTTTGATCAAATGGGAGGCTTCAAGTATTCCTTTGGCAAAGGATTATTGGTAGAGCCGTGGGATGTTTTTGTTACTTCCTCCGGTAAGTAGCCAAAAGCGCTGTTATCTTTATTTTGGTCTCACTACATGTGAACATATAAGATACTTTTAATGATATTCAGTTTACAGCTCATTCAGCCTCCCTGACTACTAATGGTTGGACGAATCCCTGAGCGATTAAGATCGAAATGCTACATCTTATGTGTTTCTGAAAAAGTGAAATTTCATTATTTTGTTTTACTTTTATACTCTTCATTTATTATTCACAGCATTTTTTGTAACGGACGCAATGTCTTTAAAGCCAGAAAATCCCCTAAAAGTGTATTTAAATTTGAATCTGTTTTGCACCAGTTATAACCAAATCTTGCAGTGTTTTATTTTCGCATTCCCAACAGGCAAAATCGCAGTCTCTGATCCCGGTGCAGGAGACTTAAAAGTCTTTTCCAACTCCGGCAAATATCTCCTGCGGTCCGAGAAAGGCTTCCACTTGCACGAGCCCTATGGGGTCGACTACCACCCATGGACGAAAGAGACAGCAGTGGCCGACAAGATGTTCTCCTGTGTGTACGTCCACGGGCCCAACGGTACGGTGAAGGACATCATCACGAAGCACAGTCAAGACGATGCGCATGCGCAGCTTAAGCACCCCAATTATGTGTGTTTTGATTATGCCGGTAAGTTCGTGTTGACGTCACAAAACTACAAGCCATCAAGGTCATCAGTGTCATCGGGCAGGTTCCCCATTTGCCATCTACTTTGTACGGAATTTTCGCACCACAACTTTGTTTTTAACGCTTCATTCACCAAGAAAGAACGGAGCGTCAAACACAAAACAAAAAAAAAGAAAACAAAAAAAAAAAACTACAAAAGCAAACAAAAAAGTTTGAATTTTGATACGTTTTTCAACAGTGCGAAAGATAGTCAACGTTGACATGTTTAACATTACAACTTACATGCAAGACAATATGAACAGTTATTTCAGTGTTATTTAATCACCTTTATTGATTGACTGATTTTACTTATTTTGCAGGCAACATCTTCGTCACGGATGCTGAAGAACAAAGCCTACACGCATACGACCCGGAATACCAGCATTTATTTACATACGGGCATGCTAAAGAGGACGAAGACCTCAACAACCCAAGTGGCGTAACTGTTGATCGCTATGGTAACATTCTCATCGCAGATCGCGGACATTCTCGCGTGCACCTGCTGGACAAACATGGCCGCCGGAAGTTATGTATATTGACATGGGAAGATGGGATAGTTGAACCGCAAGCAATGACCCTTACGCAGGAAGGACAATTAGTATTATCAGAGGGGAATACTGGACTTATAAAAATTTTCTCGTACACTCATTTGCCAATAGTTACTGAAGATGTCGTTAAAAAACAAGAAAATGAAGATGAAGTTCTAAGCAATGATGACGGAGTGTCCTTGAAATCAACGAATTCCGACGAAGAAAAGGAGACTAAAACCAACACGCACAGAACCACGACATCAGAAAAACCTGTGAGCATTTTGTCCAAGAAATCGAGAACTCCAGCCACGGATGTGGAAAGTTTTAAGCGTAGCCTTCAGATGCTCTCGGACAACGACGGAGGTTATAAACATTCCCTCGGCTTCCCATCCAATAGCCACACTGGCTGGTCTCAAATGTCCTCCAATTATTTCTCGTCCGTACCTTCGACGGCCGCGCCACGCGGGCCATTTGGTCCAAAGAGTAGTAGTAAGCACCGATTGGCGGAACTTAATAAGGAATTTCAGAATCCGAGCCCAAAACCTGCTACTCCAAGCCGACTCGCAAATATCGACGCCAGTGGTATGAGCGTTTCAACCCCGAACATAAGAGCTACGTCTCCTGTGGGTTTTCTAGCGGATGGCGGGAAACACTTATCGGACTTTACGAGGCCTGTGTTCAAGTTGACAGGTGATACTCCACGCAGCGGACAGCCCATATTCTCCGGCAAGACAGCCGACAGCGTGGAGAGTATGCCGCCCATTACACCACTGTCGACCCCGGGCGGCAACCAGACAGGACGAATTAGCCTGGTTTAGTCGGATAGGTTTTTGTTGAAGTGTAGAAAATTCGGGGATAATCTTGGACATCTCACTTGGTGTAGGATAAATACCGCAATAAAATCACAACACTCTGCCGTACCCGCATTTTTCAACAATGGCTTATGGCGCTTTTTGGACAGAAATTTTTAATAGGACTTTTGAATAGGAAATGTTTGTTGTAGTCCATCAGTCTTTACGGCGGTCCGGTCTATTGTGTAAAAGGCCTATTTGTTCCGCCGACGCATTGGGGATTCCGCGAGATAATAGTACACTGATTGAAAGACAGGAACTGCTTTTTAAATCCAACCGCATTGTAGTTATACATATCGAATTGTTCTCCCCGGAGGTCCGATGCTGAATAACAACTCCTCACTTAAGACAGTTGATTGTGTTGATTTGGCGTTATTTTAGGATTATTCGCCGGTTGCATTGTAAAAGTCGGACAGCTGTGATTTTAACCTGGTGCTCGTCTCTCTATGTCTCACTGACAAAAAATGCGAAAGATCACAAAAATACCCTAGATTTTTTAGTGTTACCATACACCCCCCCTTTTTGTAAAGGGGGGGGGGGGTGGGATTTTATGCAAAGAACAAAATGCTTTTACAGAAATTCATAAGAAAAGAAGATATTTTTAACGAAAGGGGGAGGGCAGGTGAGTGGAGGACTCCCGTCATAACAGCATACTTCTTCAACACTGATATACCATTAGATTTTTTTTTTTTTTTTTTTTTTTTGGGGGGGGGGGGGGCAGTTGAGTGGAAGACTCACTTCATGACGGCATATCTCTTAACGCTGACATAGCATTAGATTTTTTTTTTGGGGGGGGGGGGGGTTGGGCGTATGACTATGGCAAATGTGAACCCCGACCCCTCTTCCAGCAACATTGAGACCTCTTCCTCTATCGAGGCTAGCACTGGCGGACAGCAGAGAACCTTGACCTTTGTACCTCTGATAACCTTGACCTTTGTTCCCCTGATAACCTTGACTTCTGTACCTGTTGATGATTTTATAATAATTCCAGCTCCAGGCTTTGACACAGGTTGTTACACCCGGGGGAATATGCCCGATGATCTGTACCTACATAACACACACAGACACAAAAATGTTCACAATATACTCACCTTCTCGCCAACTTTAATTCAGATCAAAATAGCTACAATAACCTTCTTACCAATATCTTTCATTTTCCGTCCAGTTTTTTTTTTTATCCTCAAATTAAAAAAATTGTACTTAATATGCCTACAACGCTATTTTTCAAACCACTTTTTACTAGTCAAGCCGCATTAAATTTATCAGATTTTGTAAATACGGTGAAAAATAGTTCAAATGACTTTCTTCAGTCAATACTTGGGAAAACTTCATACACTAAGACGTGCATGAAACAGGCACACCATTAAGTTCTCAAATTAGAAACATTGATCAAATGGCACAAATGTTTGGCGTTCTCGACTAGCCCTGTATACTGTGGTATATTTGCCTAAAGCCTCGCTGCTGTGATTGTATCTGTGAGCACAGTCACAGCAGTCACAGTCACTAGCCGCATGACCTGTGGTTTGTGGCCACAACCACTAACTGTGGGTACTGTGGTTTGTGACCACAGCTACTAGCCGAGTGCACTGTGGTTCGTGATCACAGTCACAGCCACAAGCAGCGTGTACTGTACTTGTCATCATTCACAGCTACTAGCCGCGTGTACTATGGTTTGTGATCACAGTCACAGCAGTCACAGCCACTAGCCGCGTGTACTATGGTTTGTGATCACAGTCACACCAGTCACAGCCACTAGCCGCGCGTCCTATGGTTTGTGATCACAGTCACAGCGGTTACAGCCACTTGCCGCGTGTATTATCGTTTGTGTTCGCAGTCACAGCGGTCACAGCCACTAGCCCCGTGTACTATGGTTTGCGATCACAGTCACAGCAATCACAGCCACTAGCCCCGTGTTCTAAGGTTTGTGATCACAGTCACAGCACTCACAGTCACTAGTCCCGTGTACTATGGGTTGTGATCACAGTCACAGCGGTCACAGCCACTAGCCGCGTGTACTATCGTTTGTGTTCACAGTCACAGCGGTCACAGCCACTAGCCGCGCGTACTGTGGTTTGTGATCACAGCTTTAGTTGGACGACGGTGCACCTTTTCATGGTTGTCTTCAGCGCGCTGTAGCACCTGTATCAACCATTGCAGCTGTCCCACCGGGTCCGTCATATTCAGCAGCAACCACCTGTCAACCACCGCCAACTGAATTAATGAGTGCGACCGATGGGATCTTATCAAAACAAAAAAAAATCAAAATCCCCAGTATTTAAAAAAATGGGGCGAAATGGTGAACGCGGATGTTAGATCTTTTTATCTTAATTATGCTTGTAATAATTCAACCGTAGATTGTAACGATTCTGTCTTTATACTCAGTTTGCATTAACACGAAACTAGAAGAATCGCAGGTGAATGAATATTTCAGTGCATTAAGCTGTGTTAGGACCGCAGGTCACCTTACCAGTTTTCGTTATTGCACATATTCATGTTGAGGGAAATCATACGAAGTCCCGGGTAAATAAGTGTCGTGTAGAACCCTCCTCTGTTAAAAACAGGGACGTGAAAAATGTGCTTAAAATATTTCTTCAGCGTTTTTACTATTTGCTTTCTTCGCAATCGAACAGCAAAACTCGCCTCTCTCTTCCTTGTAAGTTTAGTCCTTGAATTATTCAAGGGATTCTTTTTCTTTCTGGCTGTCATTTTTACTTTGTCTTTACAATCAAATCAAGTACTATGCCGTTTTTCCACAAAGTTTTTCCCGTTTCACACATATATTTATTCCATACAATCATTACCTACGGTTCAACGCCCTCTGGCGCATTTGCGAACAAAAAAAAGTTATCTACTTAAGAATTGTGTCCAGGGTGTCGGGAGGCAGCCAATTCAGCCACGTTTCTGCAGAAGTGTGGTACAGCCATTTGGATGAATCGTTGGCTGGGACGACACCCCATTTTGGTGGAAAACTATGAGAAAGGAAGCATTTTCAATTTTCAAGATTTATTAGTTCATATTTGTTTTGATCTGAAGTTTCTTACAAGCTTTTTGGAACCAACTTTGAATTATTATTATTATTATTATTATTACTATTATTATTATTATTATTATTATTATTATTATTATTGCACATATATCTTTGCCCGTTGAAAAACAAAATGGCCCAGGAAAAACATTTTCGCTGAAGAATTTTGTTACATTTTAGACTAAGAAACGAAGGAGGTGATGCACCTGTTTACCGGGACGCCTTCGTGATTACCGAGTGTAGAATACACCGGTGTGTTAGGGAAGTACTTGAGGAACATCTGACTGAGGTACTTCATCAAGAACTCAGTATCATTCTTTGAGGACAGCCACACGTAATGTGCAGGCAGGTCCCCAGTCCATACTATATAGTCAAACTGGAAATACAAAACAGGAATTTCAAAACTTTCAATTTTTTTTTCTTCAGAGGGGGGGGGGGGGGCGTTCTTTAAAGCTTTAGTGTACCAGAAGACGGCCTCTCCTCTCATATTATATTGTCAATTTAGTTTGTTTTTACTGATTTATTAATTTATTTTTGTATAATAATTTCAAACTTTTTTTACAACCGTTTTTAACCTACTTCATTACACAGACAGTTAAGGTGCAAAGATGGGTAAAAACTCTTGACTCTCTTTAGCACACTTTACAACACTGCTACTAGGAAGCCACTCGGAATTTAACTTCCTGTGGAAATCACTTAATTAAAAAAATCTTTGATCACACAAACTGTAATGCCCTCGGGCTTTCGTAAAAAAAGTCTCAGCCTCTCAAATTCTATTATTTTTTTATCCTAAATTGTCAAAACGAGTGGGTTTGCTTTACTATGCCCAAAATTTCCGTGAATTTCGATTTCTTTGACAGTGGCTCGATCTAATGGCAAAATTCATATGACAACTATAAACATAAAATCAATTTCGCGTTCTACCACCCTGATATTAAAGAGCAGGATTAACGAATCTGTTACATATAATATAAAATTCTAAACATTGAAACGAAAATAAACTTCTATCCCCATGTTCTGTTACATATAATATAAAATTTTAAACATTGAAATGAAAATAAACTTCTATCCCCATGCAACAAAATATTATTTAAAATAAGAACATGTCAAGCGAATAAAAATTTCAGATATTTTTATTATGAGAGACAAAGGTTCTTATGTTTCGGCATAGAAGATCAGACAAGGTGGACTGTCATTGGTGCACTCCACAATACAATAACTCTGTCTGTACTGTTTTCTTTCACCAAACACAAAATATCTAAACATCTTATTCCTTTGATTTCTTCTTATTTTTAATAATATTGTTATTTTCTTAATGGCCAGCCATAACACTACAATTTCTTTTGAGTGGCACAGGCAAAAGGGGAGGCACCGGTATTTAGACTGAGGCTTCTTTTTGACTTCTAACCTTAATTGGGGATGAGGCCAGATGCTGGAAGAGGTTTACTAGGGTCCTAACAGGCAGATCGCACACGTGGTGACTTCCCCATTTCCCTGCCGGTTCAACTGTAATATGACAGTGGTCACACCTGAGACATCACCGCAATGCTTTATAAGACCGATCATAGCATTACAGTGGTCACGCCTGCGAATTATCACAATGCTTTATATCACCGGTCACAGCATTACAGTGGTCACACCTGCGAATTATCACAATGCTTTATATCACCGGTCACAGCATTACAGTGGTCACACCTGCGAATTATCACAATGCTTTATATCACCGGTCACAGCATTACAGTGGTCACACCTGCGAATTATCACAATGCTTTATATCACCGGTCACAGCATTACAGTGGTCACACCTGCGAATTATCACAATGCTTTATAACACCGTCATAGTATTACAATGGTCACACCTGACACATTACCGCAGTACTTTCTATCACCGGTGATGACATTACAATGGTCACACATGAACCAGTTCTGTTTGGACACTGAAGGGGAATAAGCCGATTCATAGTTTCCTCCACGAACCTGATGTTAACTAACAGGTCTCAAGATAAAAACTCATGGGAGTCAATGAATAAAAAAAATTACTTTGACATAGGTATAGAACTCGCCCTGGTAATAATTTTAATAATGTTATGAATAAATTGTCCGTATATAATGAAGGTTTTACATCTTATAATCCGTCATGACTGAAAGGAACTTACTGGCATCCTCGAAATCTCATAAACTGAGCATGCGCACTCGAAACTGTGAATTGGCTTATTCAGCGAGAACAATTGGTTAGTTTTTCAGGGAATACTTTTTGCAGTTAGTCAGGCAAAGCGTTAAAACGAAGCGGTTTTCACTTAATGCAAAACCTGGTGCCAAAGCAATGACGGAACAATCAACTAGCGCGTCCCACAGGTCTTTTTTACAAGAATAAAAAAATGACTGGTTACAGCGATTGACTGCAATAGGTAGCAATTACAAGCACACTTTTTTTGTGCACCTTTCGTTGTTGATTTTGATCTGCTAAATGCCGGAAAGTTTTTTCCAAAGTGGAGGGCGGCAAGGCACACAGTGCGGAGTACGTGCCCCACTTACCCGCCGGCTCAGCTGTTGTTATGACAAACATATAAAATAAAAGTGCGCATGTCAAAGTATCGTGTAATTTCACCACTTATGGTCAATATAAATCTGTTCTGAAAACCAATACGCAGACTGAAAGTTAAAAGTTATAAGTGCTAAAGCCTCTAGAAATATCAACTTGCAAAACTGAAAAGAAAGAATTGCCATTTCACAATTTCTGCATGAGTATTCGTAAACCAATCAACCATTTGTTTACTATGAGGCCAAATTTGTCGGCAGCACAGCGGTTCACCGGGGCGTTGGCAGGGTGGGCAGACGTACGGACATCAGGCAAAATTTGCCTGCACCACAGCGGTTCCCCGGGGCTGTTGCAGAGGAGACGTACCGACATGATGCCATATTTGCCAACAGCACAGCGGTTTGCCGGGCCGGGGGCAGGCGGAGGGGGGGGGGGGGGGGGGGGAACGTGCAAACATGAGGCCGGATTTGTCGGCAGCTCAGCCATTCGCAAGGGCTGGGCAGGGGGACATACCGAAATGACGCATCCTTTGTCAGCAGCACAGCGATTCGCCGGGGCGGGTCATGGGTGGGGGGGGGGGGAAAGATGTACCAACATGAGGCTCCATCTTCCGGCAGTACAGTGGTTCGCAGGGGCTGGGGCGGGGGGGGGGGGGAGCGTACCGACATGAGGCTGTATTTGCCGGTAGCACATCGGTTCGCCGGAGCGGGGGCATGGGGGGAGGGAGAAGACATACCGACATGAGGCCCCATTTGCCGGCAGCACAGCGGTTCGCCGCATTGGGCTTCTGATCCTTCCTTGTACTGCATATCAACATGGATGTCCGACAGGTGCAGTATTCGCAGAGTAGGCGATCCTTTCTGCAAAATGATATTCAACCTGCCTGGTTCTAAGTTAATATCAGTGTTAAAGCCTGGCACTTCTACAGCTCGCTTGAATTTCATGGTAGATCAGTGAAGAGCCTTCGGCGTGTTCACATAAAAATATTATCTTCTGGTCTTTCACGAATCTCTTCCCTTGAGTTTTTGGAAAAGGTCTTTTTAACTGCATTTTTTTTTCAATATGACAATTTTCTGCTAAGGGTACTAAGAAAATGTTTCACGGAGCAAATAAACAACCCGTATCCTTACTGTCAACCCTTTAACAAAACAACCACACACACACATCTTTACCTTAGGTGGTGGTACAGGTTTAACCGGGGGTTTCGGAGTTTTCGGCAATGTGATATTCCACATTTTGAAAGGATCATATCCTGCGCCACACGATTCCCCGAACGTAAAACTGCACACTTCTACAGGCTTTAGTAAAAGGTGATCCAATACTGTAAGAACTTCATCCTAAAAGAAGCCCCGTCACGTCACATTATAGTTGGTCTGCTAACAGATAACACTGTTTTTCTTCTGTAAAGGAGTAGGCGTTTAGTGAAAATAAAATAAATCTCTGAGCCCCATAAAGTTAAACATATACAAACTGATCCGAAAATGAAGCACACCGCAGGTAATTCTCTAAAACTGAAATGAGCTTTTGAAAACATTCAAATAGCTTTACTTTTGCTATGATCATTTTTGTAGGAAAATATGAAATTTCTACCGCGCACAATTCAGTTTATTTAAGTATATTAACTGCTCACAATAATGGAACCCCATACTCAATTATTTTTGAAATGTAAACAAACCCTGTATAGCGGTATGATGCCTGAGCACACGGTTTCATCCTCCACCTGAAGCTTCACACACAAGTAATGTAAGGCGGTGCTGATGTCACCCCAGCTTTTCCGCTCCTCAGCCAGCTCCTGTATGAGCCCCACTACAACCTGACAAATGAAGGGATGTAGCAACAAAAAGCCATTCGCGGATAAAGTATTTTCTTATAGAAAGGAAGGTAGCCCTGTTGCGGGGAGTGTGTTGCTACGAAGGGGCGACACTGTAATTTACTTTTTGCGCCCAAATTACGTTTTTTTTTGTCATTTGAACGGTATTTATCTAAATGAGCTAGAATCCCCCCTCCTCTAGCAAAAATCGATAAGCGCTGGGGAAGTTTTAAGTGTGGCTTTCTTTTAAACTAATAAATTTCGATAACAGTAATTTCAAAAAAGTCAAAAGAATTATTCCGAAAGATATTTTAATAGCAATTCTTATGGTAAATATAAATGGTGACTCCATATTTAAGGCTAAACGCTAAGCTTTATTTCTTAGTGCTTTAACTACATACTTTGCAAACATCACAGTCCCATTGTACTCGAATATTATTGTGTGTTGTGTGGTATTTGATCACTGCCTTGTTCACCTTATCTTCAACGGATAACTCGTCTGCCAATCAAAGGCAAATGAACAATTATAGAGCACTAAAACAATTGCCTAATTCTTACCAGAAATACACATGAACAAATTCGTGTTCATTTTTACTGCACTGGAAAAAGCTGTAATTTTTTTAAATTACAAAATCACACCACCTATAAATTACACAAGGTACACAGAATTCTTGTGCTACGTTTTATACTGCAAAAAAATCTGTTGATTTGTTTAAAGCAATACCAAGTCAAAACTGAGTACGTGTTGTACGAATAAATTTCAAAGAAATGCGGGATACATTCAGTTGCACACACTTCAGAACAAATCTTTAATCACGTTTAACACAAAGAACTTGTTCACCACTCCTTAAGCTCCCAGACTGATGCACAAAATGCTCAGTACACAGTATTTCTACAGCGGTCCATTAGAACTGGCATAGATGGCTATTTCAATTATCTGACCTTAGCGTCTTTCTGTCTCTTGGAAGAAGGAAAGCATCAACGATGGGATTAGTATTTTTTAAAATGTCCATACCGCTAAGAACACCTCAAGATTCAAGTATAAACATTATACCAAGGGTATAAAAAGGTACTAAAGGTATTAAAAATTAAAATCACGACTTCTTTTCTTAGATTAAATGCAAGTAATTTTAACCACAAAATTGAATACAACCTGTCCTTGACCTGACATCATTGCCGAAATTCGAATCTTGTCGTTGAATCATTTGCTTTGGAAAGGAGTATCCAGGGTAAACCATGGTTGCTAGTACAATTAGACAACTAAACACTGCTCCATACATCATGTTTGTGCTGCAATACTTGACTGAAAATCAGGGAATCATAAAAAATTGTTCACCCTTTCGTGACAATAGAACAAATTATTTGTTTTAATCTGGGCCACAGTCACCCCCTTCCTCCCCAATATCGCTTACAATTTTACTTGTAACTGACAATCAATACAATATGTTTCCTTATCATAGTGCAATATAGTTCGTTATAAACTGCCAGAGTGTTTCTATATCTTGAGCGGTTTGGAGCGAACTACATCAAAGTAGTGTGCTTAAAGCGAGAAATGATTGAGTCTCACAAAGGATATGCCCAGTGTTAGAAATTAGCGGTCGCATATCAAATTAATCAATATTTTCTTCTTTTTCGTCAAAATAATGTATTTTTTATTCGAATTTATTACATTTCTTTCTTAATCGTTTTGCACTGCTATTCACATTGTTAATACTTTGTGCCTTTTCACACACCATTTTTTTTGTTCGGAATGAATATTTTTATAACCAAACAGCTAAAATGATCTTCCTCTGGCTGCGGAACGAAAAAAACACATGGCGACGGTGAAACATGGTTTCGCAATCTTCAATTTTGAAGTTTTTATCTATAAAACCAAGAAGGAAACTAAAGATCGGATATCGACGAACCTCAAAAGAAAAAAAATAAACAGGCACTGAAAAAAATGAAACGTCGCTGTAAGTCTAACATTACCATATACTTTTCTTTATTTGCATAATAAAAAGTGATGCATACATATAATTTAAGCGCATATATATATATATATATATATATATATATATATATATATATATATATATATATATATATATATATGTATATATATGCGGCGACTAAATTTTCAGCTGCGCGACTAACTTTTTGGAGTTGGTTGCGCTCTCGCAACCACCAATTTTAAATTAATTTCTACCACTGTACACCTAATCACACTTTAGGTGTTCCGAATGAAATGCGCTAGAATTTTGCATTTTTACACCGAGCGAACCGGTCAAAAATGAAAGTAACGATGAAAGAAAAATCGTAAAAAATAGCTCCTACTCAGAAAATGTATACAATTCAATTGTTACAATTGCAATTTAAAACTATTCGTTAAAACTTTTTAAAAGTTGTTAAAAACCACGAATGCGCCTGTGGTGCAAAAATATGACGCAAACCACTTCACGGTTTCGAATACACATGCTCATAGAGAAAATTCGCAGAATTCCAGTGGGAAAAAAACATAAAAGAAACAAAAAAGAAAAATACATTAAAAGTTTATTTTCTCCGCGACGTATCCATAAAGCGTCAAAAATTTACTACAAGATGAGTTTGATGTATTCCCCCAGTGATATCTATGCTACTATGTTTCTCTTGTTCTGTGTTTATTCCCGAAAACTGGAGTCCTGTTTTTTGCGTATATCCTATGAAACTATGATTCTGGTTATTTAGGCGAAGTCTCTCTATCATATCTTTCATATTTAGCTTGAAATTTGCAGGCAAAATACAACATTTTTTTTGCATTTTATTCGGAACGCCCACAGTATAAGCCAAATCACACTTTGGGCGTTCCGAATAAATTGACAAACAATCTGTGCTTCGAATACAAACTTGCCGGGTAAAAAATGAGAGATATAGAGTTTTCCACTAAATGTCAAATTTGTCTTGCACCAAAGAACAATCGCGTTTTTAACAACCCGTATGCTATTTTCAAAATTTAATAAAAGTTTTAACAAATAGTTTCAATTTCATTCATGTTCCGAGTATGAGCTGTTGTTGTTGTTGTTTTTTTTTTTTTTTGTTTGTTTGTTTTTTTGTTTTTTTTGGGGGGGGGCTATATTTCTTCTATATCTTTCTATTATTTCTTTCATTTTACCCTAGAGTCGAAATTTAAAATTGTTGCGCATTTGATTCGAAAACCCAAAGCGTGATTAGGCTTATGATTAGCTCCAAGAAGCGGTGAGCTAAAAGTTTCAAGGCAGAGAGGTATACGATGTTATATAAGTCAGAGCTGACTCGGTGCTAGCTTATGATGTGGCTTATTTTTGGTTCCTTCTTTTTTTTTTCCGGAAGTAAGATGTTTCTGTTCCCTTTCACATATTTCTTTACATAATGTGAAGAAATGCCGTTTTACAAATTCCAAGGAAGAAATGACACTTTTCATCAAACATCCAGTTTTGCCCTACCGTAGCTAGTTTGTTTACATTTTCGTGTTTTGTTTATATTAGTCACATGATCACGATTTAGCCATTCAAAATTTTAAACACATATTAACTAGTAAATTGGTTCCCACAAGCCACTCCAGAGGCTTGCCGGTCTTATTAACCAGTAGTGATGCCTGAATTATCCAGAACAGTATATGTAAACACCTCCCGCTAATGTAAAAAAAAATCTGAAGAACCTAAAAGTAGAACTAATGAATGGGGTCATTTTGAATACTTTAAAACCTGCTTCAATACAAATCTTTCTACTGTGGACAACACAATAAATCGGACAAAGAATATCAGTCCCTTCCAATTTCCCATTTTTTTTTGTCCAATAAGAACTTGGATAATTCGAACACCTCCTATTTTGGACACCGAAAACAAAATTTCAGACTCATTTGTGGGTGTTATTGTACGAGAACGTCTGTAATTCGGACAGATAATGTGAATAAGAATGAGCCGCAATAAATATGAATGCTTTTCTTTCCGAACTGTTTAAACCGAGTAAGAAATGTAAGCGGCTGATATACTGAATAATTATATTAATCGAAATTGAAAATGAAAAAATTGAAACAAAATTGTGTACATTTTGTTGAAGGAACTGTTGAGATTTAGTGCTCCTCCATTTTGTTTTGAATACTAGTTCTTTGCCACCCCTTGATTTTTTCACTGTTAGGCGTGGGATTTGGGGAGAGGTAAAAACCGAGAAATATAACTTTATCACTTATGCGAAACAAGGGATACAACACAGAAGAAACAATGCCGGGGAGGTTACCTATATTGAAAACAATAGTTTATTTGCGATAGCTATGAAATGAGGCGTGAAAAGCATGTTCTTTCGTGATTCAGAAGTATGTTTTTCATTTTTTCATCGAGAAAATACGATTGTATAAGTGCAGAAATGTTTCATGAAATTTAACCTAACTTGCTACAACGATCGGTTACGATACAAATAGCCACGAAAACTTCGCTGTTGAAAAATAAACCCGGAAAGGTTGGTTTCTGAAGTAAAAACAGTGCGGTAAATATAAGGTTAACCATATTTGTTAAAAAACTGTTTAATGACAAATCCCTTTGAAAGATATCTTAGTCAAAATTCATGAATACGAAAATCTCAATTATCGCCCATTATACATTCATCAAATTTCTTGGCACCAAAGAGCAGTCGTGTTTTTTAACAACCCGATTGCTGTTTCACACTCGTAAACTTTGAAGGGTTTCAAAAAAAAGTTTTAAGTTTCAGTTTCTCCTATGTTCCGAGTATAAATTGTTCTTTTTTGGCGATATCTCTTCTCATCATTTTGTTTAATTTTTTCACCCGGTTCCCTGGCAGCCGGTATTGTGCATTGTATTCGAAACACCAAAGTGTGATTAGGGTTGTAAGCCAGTTCTCTGGTTCGTCCACGGGTTTTACGGTGCACGAGAAGGTTGTATCCGGACAAAATTGTCGATATTTGTAAAGGCAGATAAAAATCGACCATCCTCCCCAACGAGTATTATAGGGAGGTGTGTGGTCTGATTAAGAACTACACAACTGACATCCACGGGTAGGCAGGAGTTACATGCTTATATATTTCTACCTATTACTTACCAAACAGTGCTACAAACACCGGGTGAATCAAATTTGTGCCCGGATGAAAATTGAATAATGTAAAATATGAACTAATAACTGCAAACATTTTTTTTTGGCTTTCAAATATATACATACATATACATAATATATACATAGTTACCCATTTTTTCAAGTAGTGAGTACAAAGAGCCCGAAGAATGTATGATACTTGTGAAATTGTAGGAATAATTGCGCAAATGTCAGAAGATATACCGACCCCGAGAAAGAGCCCGCGCATAGCAGTTGGGTAAGTAATATATGTTTTACATAGATAGATAGATAGATAATTTATTTATCGAAACTTGCAACTAGATAGTTTAATTTAAATGCAAGCTACATTTACAATTTGCGTATGAGTATTTTATAAGTATATATCCAAATTCTATAAGTAGGTCTATTGAGTACCATGTCCAAGATTTGAATACTTAAGTTTTACAGTTTCAGTACTGATTTTGTCTTTTAATAAACCTCTCTGTTTAGCTTGTTTTGCTGGCAGTGCATGATTGTATCTCTTGTATTTTTTTCAGTCCTGCAGCTTCAAGCCCAAGTCTTGCCACGAGAAGTAAAGGTATTTTGCTATATTTAGACCCCAGTCCTTCGGATTGGGGCCTATAGGTTTGTGGTGTCTGTCCGTCCGTCCGTCCACCTGTCCGTCATCGCTTTTTTGTCCACGCCATATCTCCGGTTCTGTTGGTCGTAGAGCATTGATAGGTAGCTTAAATGAAAGGTCTCGACCTGTAGATGTGCCTTTTGGTACTTTTGGTCAGATTCGGTCATGGGGAAGTGGTCAAATTGACCAAAATGGGCGATAATTTCGATTTTAGGGAAATAAGCTTGTACACGCCATATCTTCTGTTTTATAAGAACATTGAGAATAGGCTCAAATGAAAGGTCTCGACATGTAGATGTGCCTTTTGGTACTTTTGGTCAGATTGGGCCATCCAAAGTGGTTAAAAATTGACTTTATAGCCCTTTGAATTTGGGGCGGTTGGGGCCTGCTCGCGTTTCACAAATACTCACTTGTTTTATATGTTTGACCTCAGCTGAGATGTTATACTTCAAAAAAAAAGAATTTGACAAGGGATTTTACGCGGTCTTTCCCAGTGTTGAAAGCCTTCCTACGCCCATACTGTACATGCATGATACCATACAATACCTTATAAGGAGCCACTTGACATTCCAAAGAAAACTACCTTTTATGCGACGGAAAAATAAATTGTTTTCGTTTACCTGTCGTAGATGCATCTCACAGCGGAAGCAGTGAAAAGGAACCTGCTACACCCACCGGAACACCTGGCAGTAAGAAAACCCCAGCTGCCTCGAAGTCAAGTCGGGCGCAGAGTTCACAGAAAGGTAAGTGAATACGTGAACACATTCATGATATATATAAATACCAATCTTCTGCCTCTGCTTCGCTTTTTTTTCTTTGCAGCACCACAAAAAAAATCAATGGTTTAACACACTTGGATATTTTCTTCCATCACTCCTCTCACCTATATAATTCCATTACGAGATTACAATATTGAGAATGACAGGGGCCCACACTTGTTTCAAGGCTGCAAAATGAAAAAAAAAAGTGGTTAAATGAATATTTACGATAAGCAAACGAAAACCACTTTATTTTCGGAAAATGAAGTTTCCAATATTGTACCCAGTAGGAACACGTTTTGTCCCACATAAACAGGAGAACAAGTTTTAAGACTTGTCGTCACAGAGAACCAGACCTAGCATTTGCGAACCCCTCTATTGTTTTTTTTTTTTCAAATGAAAGAGGAGAAAAGAAAAAGAAATGAAATTCAATATAATCTTTAAAAAAAAACACAGGAAGAGCAGTTTTTGGGTGTTTTTGTGACGTTTCTTCAATACTGTTGTCAGGTGACAGCAATCTGCTGTTGCGAAGCAGGCGACTCTCTTTAACAGACAGTAAAAACAAAGGTACATCTCTTTGAATACCAATAATAATATTAAATTTGCGCACATTTTAAAATGAAAGTAAACTTGGGGGTGGGGGATTGGCAATAGAATGGGTATACACAAGATATCGATTGTTTACCCGAATGACCAGTTTATATTTGTTTGGTGATTTCAAACGCAGGACCAATTTTGTTCCACCCCTCCCTCCCACCCAACCTTCCTACCAAATTTATGACGTCACCATTGCCCTAAAACATTAGCGGACGCAATTCCTTAGCCCCCCCCCCCATCCCTCTGCTCCCTTCAGACGCTATTAATGAATTTACGAGTATTTGAAAATTGTAAGTTAAGCAAAATAAACACAGCACAAAACAGGTGCTTACAGACAAAGATTTTTTACTCTTCATGATTTAGAATCGCCTGGAAGTCGAACATCGAAAAGAAATTTAACCAAGGATTCGGCAGCTAAAGACACTCCGATTACTCCTAAAACAGGTAGGCTATTCACTGTAAACACAGAGGCCAGGATAATAATCTTGCCATTTTACAATTTGGACAGTTGAGAGCCGTATTTACAAAATGTCATTTTACACAACGTGAGCTTTATTTTGCAACCTCATCGGTTTAGTAGACAAAGAATTTTTCCACTCACATCAAGGTCACGAGCAGATCAACCAATCAGCTGCAAGGATTATTGCCCTGGCAGCGAAATTGTTTGAAGACAGAAGGGCAATTTTATCACTCTTTCTGTGCAACCTGTAAATTTCTCCTTTATTTGAAGAAAAAATAGAAAAAAAAAATACTGCAATATTTACTTTTAATCGATGTTACCTTGGTTAAAACCCAGTCTTAGTTGAGTTACCATGTTTTCCTAGTTTTTTTTTTTCTCGAAATTCCTAGTTTTTCCTAGTTTTTTTTTTTTTTACCCAAAAAGGGGTTATCAGAATCCGTCTTTTTCCGTGTAGTTTTTTCCCGTTGTAGTGAAGTTTTCTCGATAGTGTCTCATTCGGCGTTTGTTTCGAACGCAACTCGTCTTGAGGCTGAAGATCAGTGCTGGATGAGACACCATTGAGAAGTATTGGGAAACATGTCCGTGGTAATTTTTTATTTTTCTCAAAACTTAAAAAATTGCCAGATTTTTGAAATGTGAAAATGTGCAATTACCCCGATGTATAGTGGTAAGTTTGTACACGCTAGATCTCAGTCACTATTAAAGGGATTTTATTTTTCTCTTGCACACAGAGAGAGCGTATATTGGAGGTGTGCAACGCGTGGTTGTTTTTTATTTTTGTCAAAAATTGAAAAATTGCCAGATTTTTGAAATGTAAAAATGTGTGATAACCACTATTTGTAGTATTAAGTTTGTAACTAATACAATGATTTCATTTCTTTCTTGCACAGAGAGAGTACATATATTGGAGGTGTGCAACGCGTGGTTGTTTTTTTTTTCTAAAAAAAATGAAAAATTGCCAGATTTTTTAAGTGTTATGAAAAATGTGCAATTTCGACTACTTATGAATCATAAGCCAACAACCTGTTTTTGACCTCCGCACCTATCGCTTGTCGAGCGAGCATCATACTAACTGAGCCAAACCGCCCAAGTACAAAGGTCACTCGAACTGTTTTGTTTCAAAAACGGAGGTGCGGCGGGGGACTTAACCAGTTCACTGGTATACTTGTTTTTTTTTTTGTTTTGTTTTTTTTTTTTTTTTGTTTTTTTTTTGTTTTTTTTTTTTTTGCGGACTGTTTGAAGGCCTGTAACACTGCAATTGCCTCAGATTAGCGAAAGCCACTGGTATCACCTTCAGTAAGGCTGTTTTCAACATGTTACACCCTAAATGGTGGTGAAAATGGCAACAGAAAATGCATTGTTTGGCACTGTTGCAGATTCCATGTCAGGTTCTGGCCTTCTGCGACTCGCAACCTTTTTAGAACGACGTGCAACTTATTACGACTGAATTAGCTTGTTGCTCTTTCAGTGTTGCCACATAATCCTTTTTTAAAAGGATTATCCTTTTTTTTGAAAAAGCCCGATTTTATCCTTTTTTTATCCTTAAATACTTTTTTTTAAATTTCATCCTTTTTTTATACTTTTTTTTTCGCTTTTCATCCTTTTTTTTTATTTTGATACTTTTTTTTTTCATTTTCTTTTTTCGTTCAAAATATCATTTTTTCCTAATTAGTTATATGTTTTTTTTTTCTGCTATAATTTTTTCTCACCCTAGTCATAATCCATGTTAGGCCATAATATTAACCGCTCTTACACTGTATGTGTATGTAATTTCCAACTTTTTTGCAGCGTTTATTGTTAAAATCAATACATCTGTAGAGAAAGGATTTTTTTTCAGGGAATTGAAACATATATTCTGTAAACGTATTCAATGTTTTATCACACTGTAAAATATCCAGTATTCTAAATGATGTTGAGTAGTTTTTAGCCCAGCTTACGTTACACGTAAGCTGGGGTATTCCTATCGGTTTGTGGGCGGCGTCCGTTAGTTAGTTAGTTCGTTAGTTAGTTGTTTATTTAGTAAACTTTGGTTCATAATGCATCTCCTCCTACAGTTTTCATCCGATGTCATTTATTTTTGGTATGAAGCATCCCTAAGGGGTCATGCATACGGCTTGTGCTTTTTTAGTCGATCGGGTACTTTTTTGAATTTTTGAAGAAAAAAATTTAAAACGTATTTCCTCCTACATTTTTTATCCGATTTGATGTATTTGTGGTATGAGGCACCACTAAAGGGTTGCGCATACGGCTTGTGCTTATTTAGTCGATCGGACAATTTTTGTATTTTTGGGGAGTTTTTTAAGCAAAAATTTCGAAAATAATTCAAAATGCATCTACTCCTACAATTTTGATTCGATGTCATTTATTTTTGGTGTGATGCATCCCTAAGAGGTCATGCATACGGCTTGTGCTTTTTTAGTCGATCGGGTGATCTTTGAATTTTTTGGGGAATTTTTGAAGAAAAAATTTAAAATGTATCTCCTCCTGCATTTTTTATCCGATTTGATTTATTTTCGGTATGAGGCACACATAAAGGGTCATGCATAGGGCTTGTGCTTTTTTAGTCGATCGGACATTTTTTGTATTTTTGGGGAATTTTTTAAGCAAAAATTTCGAAAATAATTCAAAATGCATCTACTCCTACAATTTTGATCGATGTCATTTATTTTTGGTGTGCTGCATCCCTAAGCGGTCGTGCATACGGCTTATGCTTTTTTAGTCGATCGGGTGATTTTTGAATTTTTGGGGAATTTTTGAAGAAATATTTTTAAAATGTATCTCCTCCTACTTTTTTGATCTGATATCATTTATTTTTAGTATGAGGCACCACCAAAGGGTCGTGCATACGTTTGTGCTTTTTTAGTCGACAGTTTTTGTATTTTTAGTGAGTTTTTGAAGAAAAAACTTCAAAATGCATATCTCCCTACAGTTTTAATCAGATTTCATTTATTTTTTATATGAGCCGTCTCTAGGGTGTCACGCATACTGCTTGTGCATTTGGAGTGAATTGGAAAACTTTCGAATTTTTTTCGGGATTTTTGAAAAAAAAAATTAAATGAATCTCCGCCCATTTAACAATCGCGCATCGACGCAAGTTACATAAACATGCGCACTGGTCCAAAGTAAGCACCGCGCATCGATGCAAGTTAAATAAACATGCAAACTGGTCCAAAATAAACACCGCGCATGAACACAAGTTAAATAAACATGCGCACTGGTCCGAAAAAAGAACCACGCATCGACGCAAGTTGAAAAGACATGCGCATTGGTCGGAAATGCGAACCGCGAATCAACGCAACCTAAACAAACATGCGCACTGGTCCGAAATGCGAACCGCACATCGAGGCGCGTTAAATAAACATGTGCACTGTTCAAAAATGCGAACCACGCTTCAGCACAAGTTAAATAATCATGCGCACTGGTGGAAAATGCGAACCGCTCATCGACGCAAGTTAAATAAACACGCGCATTGGTTCGAAATGTGAATCGCGCATCGACGGAAGATAAATAAACAAACAAACTGGTCAGAAATGGGAACCGAGCATTAACGCAAGTTGAAAAAAAAACATGCCCACTGGTCCTAAATGCGAACCGCACATCGATACAAGCTAAATAAGCAAGCACACTGGACCAAAATCAGCACCGTGCATCAACGCAAGTTAAATAAACATGCGCAATGGTCCAGAATTAGAACCGCGCATCAAATCAAGTTAAAGAAATATGCGCATTGGCCTGAAATAAGAACCGCGCATCGACGCACGTTAAATAAATATGCGCAGTGGTTCGAAATGCGAACCACGCGCCAACTCAAGTTAAATAAACATTTACATTGGTCCAAAATAAGCACCGCGTATCAACGCAAGTTACACATGCAAACTGGTCCGAAATGCGAACCGCGCATCAGCGCAACCTAAAGAAACTTGTGCACTTGTCCGAAATGCGAACCGCGCATCAGGGCAACCTGAGGAAACTTGTGCACTTGTCCAAAATAAGTACCGCTATCAACGCAAGCTAAATAAACATGAGCATTGGTCTGAAATAAGAACCGCGCGTCGACGCAAGTTAAATAAACATGCGCACTGGTCCGAAACAAGATCCTTACAACAACACAAGGTAAATAAACCTGCGCACTGATCCAAAATAAGAACCGCACATCAACACAAGGTAAATAAAGATGCGCAGTAAACATGCTGGAATTGGTCCAAAATGCGAGCGGTGTTCGAGTGTATCTGTGGCAGACTATTCAGTCTATCAGAGATACACAAAATCTGTTTCCCATGTGTCTGGGAAACAGATCTTTGTATGCATTTATCGGGCTATGTTCTGGTCCGGTGCTAAATTAATTATGGAGCTAGCTCTTTGCCGTCTCATCCTTTGAAGCCTAATTTTTCAGTGAAATTCCCTTGCTCATGCACGCTGGAATTGGTCTTATTGCTTTTCGTAAGCTGGAACTTTGTCCTTGGACAAACTTGTTATTTCTTGAATGATTTTCAATAACTTCAGTCTATCAGAGATACTTCAGTTTTTTGGCGATCCGCTAAAAATTGGCATTTAAAATTTTTCGGTTGCCAATCTTCAAAATGGTTCTTCTCCCACAATTTTGATCAGATTCCTTTCCAATTTTGAACATTTATTCTCTAGGTAGGCCTATCCTGAAAAATTACTTTTTTTTGGCGATCTGCTAAAAATTGGCTAAATGGGGTCATTTAAAAATATTTAGTACCAATTTTCAAAACTCTTCTTTTGGCACAATTTGACCGAATTCCTTGATAAATTTGTAAAGTACAATCAGGTATGCAAATATTTTTCAATCGCTGTGAAAACGAGCATTATAAATTCAGGGTTCGCGTTGGCGGGGTTTTTGTCCACTTTTTGGGCATTTTTTACGAAATGACTCATTTTTTTGGGAACCCACGGAGTTTTTCTGGAACTAACTTAGTCACACTTTCCCTTTTTGACTCACTTTCTTGAGAACCCAGCGCGAACCTTGAAATTACAAAAAAATGATACAATATGATTAACATTAACGTTTTCTCGATCTTCAGCAAAATATGAATTATCCTTTTTTTCATACTTTTTTTCTCAAATTTATCCTTTTTTATCCTTTTTTTCATCCTTTTTTTTCTTGACGACTCCGTGGCAACACTGCTCTTTCAAACTATCGCTTATAACAATAAACCGGATATAACAACATAATTTCCCAGTCCTAAGCAACAAGATTACAGCATTTAGTAACGAAAAATTGATAAAATCTCCTTGTCAAAAAATAATATATTTATAGTTTTGCGTTGTTAATTACACGCCTTCTAAGTTTAGTTGGGTGCTAAATGTGTTAACAATATAACACATTTCATAAAAGACACGGGTCGTTTTCTAAGACCTTTTTGGGTCGTTTTCGTTTTAGGGCGTTTTCGATTTGACCCGTTTTCGTTATAGGCCTTCTCGTTTTAGGCCATGTTCGTTTTGGACCCTTTTCGTTATATCTTATTTTGATCTCTTACCATGGTATTGTTTGAAGAGTGAGGGTTATAGCAAATGCCACAATATTGTGATTTTAGATAGCGCCAACACTTCCCGCAAGAGGGAACGCAGTGTGGATGCCGACAGCTCGGCGGCCACCACACCGAAGCGCCGCCGTGCGGCCAGAATTGGAAGCGAGGCGCCTGTGAGTCTTGCTTCCGGAGATGACTTTGAGGTTAAATTCGTAAAGCGATAAGAATTCTGGTCGTACCTAAGAAAGATATCTGGGCATCTGCACAATAGTCAAGCGTTTCTTCGTATTGCTTATTTTTACGTTGGTTACTTTATTTTACTTGCGTTTTATTTATGATTTTCCATCTAAAATAGTATGATTGAACTTTGTAATACACTAGCAGGCAGTTTATTTTTAAGCCTAAATGCAGTTGTTTACCATATTGTTTATTAACAAGTAATTGTTCACTTTCCTTTTCTTTTTTTTATGATACACGAATTATATACTCTGCGGCATTACGTCTTGGTAGCCTCCGTGATAATAGAAACTTAACACAAATTAGTGGGCATTTAAATTCTAATTTGCATTTTGAAGTTCTTTAATTTCTTGAAATTTCGATAGAATTTGAAGTGATTTAAATTTGCGAGAATTAAGATGATAGAAGTCCGTGTTTTTAATTGAAGGATTCGCAGAACAAGAACGACTTCTTTTGCTGGCTGTGCTACGAGGAGGGCGTGGTCATCTGCTGCGAGCTGTGCCCACGTGTCTACCATATCAAATGCCTGGGTATGGAGCGTGAGCCGCAGGGAGAGTGGGTCTGCCCTGAGTGCGAGGTAGGTGTGTTGTTGGGTTGGGGGCGGGGAGTAGGGAAGGGGTGTTGGGGGTGTAGTTAAACAACGAAGGGTAAATATCAGTCTTTGTAGATTAAGACTAAGATTTCCAAGAATAACACAATGGTTACTTTTTGCATGGTTGACGCTTGAAGGTGGCAGTTTGTGGATGTATCCGAAGCAAAGTGCAAGAGGGAGGGAGTAAGAGATGTTGGTGATGAAGGGGGGGGGGGGGGGGCAGCAGTAACTATTTTTTCGCAATTTTTTGTGCAATATGACATAAACTTTAACCACCCCCCCCCCCTATCCTCTCCCTCTGAAAAAGTTAGGCACTTTCTGTTCTGTATATGAGGTTTCAAGTCACACATGTAACCGCACGCAGTTGAATGAGTCTGGATGAGAAAAGGACAGGGTAAGGGGGGTGGGGGAGGGTGCTGAGGACAGTCAGTGACACAGTGGTCTGTTACGAGAATCGATGCACGCTGAGTGCACGGACATTCGCAGCACCGGCTTGGCTGTGATCAGGGGTGAGAGAGGGGAGGGGGGCGGAGGCGCCGTCATGGCCGCGATTAGGGGTAAGAGTTGATGGGAGGGGGGTGTGGATGGCATACCGTCATGGCCCTCTGAGTGCACGGACCCCCGCAGCGCCGCCAAGGCTATGATCAGGGGTGAGCGAGGGGAGGGGGCGGGGATGATGGGCGAGGGGCACGGGGAGGGGACGCCACCATGACCGCGATTAGGGGTAAGAGTTGGCAGGCCGAGGAGTGGATTGGCGGGGGGGGGGGGGAGGAGGTGGGTGGGATGGCATACCGACATGGGCCTCTGTTGCAGCAATCGATGCGCGCTGAATGCACGGACACCCGCAGCGCCGCCATGGCCATGATCACCGTTGACCAGCTCTGCCTTCTTCTGAAGTTCGCCATCCAGCGGATGAAGTGCCAAGGGGTAGGTCTACCTACATCTCCCAACCGAAACTTACTGAATAAATAAGTGATTATGGCCGCGGCCTGAATAGTTCAGTTAAAGACAAAACGCGCATTAATTATGTAATTTAGAGTTTTAGAATCAGCGTTTCTTCAGTTTATCAGTCTGAGTGATATTTGTCCCGTCGAAACATTTTAGTGGACTGACGTGGGATAAAGACGATAAAAATAGACCTTATTTATTTTTGTTGTTCCCGCGAACAGAGCGAGCCGTTTCAGAAGCCCGTGGATATGACCCAGCACTTGGATTACATGGAGTATGTCTTCCACCCGGTCGACCTGAGCATGCTTGAAAAAGTGAGTAATGCCCAGCAAAGTGAACTAGAAAGAAATAACGTAAAAAAACGAACAAAGTGTACATGAGTGAGAGTGGATGGAGAAGGGAGGGGGGGATGTCACTCGTGTAAATAAACCAGTAAATCAATATGAATAAAGGCACAAAAGAGGCAATCACCGTACAGTCTGAATTTGCTATTCAGTTAAATTGATTTGGCATCATGTTTAAGTAACTAGTAATGTCTTGTGTGTTTTGTCTCAGAACATTAAGAAACGAGTGTACGGAAGCACGGAAGCTTTTCTCTCAGATGCCAAGTGGATTTTGCACAACTGTATCGTCTTCAATGGCAGTAAGATTCTTTCTCATATAAAACGGGGGCGGTTCGCTAATAATAGTCAGCTTTACAGTTCGGCCTTTCAGGGGGTTTAAAAGGCCTTTCTCTTTACGTAAATGACCAAAAGTTCAATCTAGTGTGATTTATATAAATTTTGTGGGAATTCATTTTAAAATGAGTGGGCTAATTTCCTGTATAGGTCTCATAGATCTAAAAATGAGGTTTAAAAATTGAACATGTTTATTTTTAGAACATCACAAACTAACAACTGTTGCAAAGACTATTGTGAAGATCTGTAAGCATGAGGTAAGACTGTTTGCTTTTATCACAAGCTATATGGACCAAAGTACAAAAAATATTCAAAAATTCAAAACGTATTTAGTCATAAACGAAGTGTAATTTCGCATTACAAAATAATAATAATAATAATAATAGTAATAATAATAATAATAATAATAATAATAATGAAAATAGTAAATATTTCATGACAGCTAAGAGATTTAATTTGAGGTGCCGAAGAGTCCATTTTTTGCCAGACATTCAGTAAAACATAGCAGAAGAAAACAACATGTCAACAAGACGATTTGAAACATTTCAGATGAACGAGATCGAGATTTGCCCTGATTGCTACTTTAATTCTTGTACGAAGCGCGGTAGCAATTGGTTCTGCGAGCCTTGTGTAAGTGCTGCAGGGATTGCTGATCGACAAAAACATAATTAATTAATTTTTCTGTCCAAAATGTGAAAAGCTGGAAATCTGAAATATGAGGATAATTACAATAAGAGATGGTAAAAAAATTTCATCATAGCAATATATGAAAGGACCTGTCATACTTTACTCGCATTTTATAGCTTTTTCTGTGGCGGGGGGGGGGGGGGGGGGGGGGGTGGCGGGGGGAGGTCTTGGCATGGTAAATTTTAGTTATCGGATCGCTTAGGCGTATTGCTAAGGAACGATTGGAGTAACTCCAAAAATAATGAAAATGTGCTTTGGTACGTAAATAATATGTGTGACGTTTCAGAGATTACCACACCCCCTGGTGTGGGCCAAGATGAGAGGCTACCCGTTCTGGCCCGCCAAAGCTCTGAGGACCGTCAAGGATCAAGTGGATTGCAGGTTCTTCGGGGAACACGACAGGTATTGTGACAGAATCAACGAGAGAGAGAGAGAAAGAGAGAGAGAGAGAGAGAGAGAGAGACAAGACAACATCATATGAGCTATGCAAAGTCTAGATATTTTGTTTTTTAGCTTTGCATTTTGTTGTAGGTTTGTTTATATTGCGTAGGAATAAAATGAGGATCAATTGTGTGTTTGTTTAGAGCGTGGGTGCACATTTCTTCGGTGTTTCTTCTATCCAAAGAGGTTCCCGGTGGGAAAAAAGGGGCTCGAGGATTGGACCAATCGATGGACGAGCTGGAAGTACATATTCAGCGAATACGGTAAATTCGAATTTATTTCAGTTATTGAAAGTAATAAAAATAGACTGACTGATTTCATTAGTAGCATACTTTTCCATATATCCTAAGCGGATTATTATTTTATTTTGTTTCTTTTTTACCAGGGTGAAATTTGGTTCATTTGAGTACGCGCCTTTGCACACAAATTATAACCCAGAGTCGAAATATGTTCAAACGACGGTGAGCAAATCGAAGACGCTGTTGGAGACCTCGGCCAGTGCACCGCAGCTGAAAATTATCCTAGACAAGAAAGAGCCGTTCAGGAAACTCTCCAAAGGCATTACGCATTCGCCCAAAAAGCTAATGGAAAAAACCAAATCGGTGAATGTCCGCACAGCATCGGCATTGAAGAATAAATACAGCGGGATTAATACAACACGGCGGGCCAAAAGTGCCGTAACGCCACTAAAGAATGCGGACGGAACCAGTTCAGGCCAGTCTAAACCGGCTGAGACCAGCCTGGAGACAGAAAATATGGAGAAAATTGGCCTGAAGGAGAAGAAACCAGATAATACAGAATCCGGTCTATCTGCAGAGACGTTAACGGTAAGCGGAAGTGGAGAGGAGCCGAGCGGAAGTAGTGCGCAACCGGAAGGCCTGATTGAAAAAGGCGCGCGCAGCCCAGACACGGTTAAATCTGGCCCGTCAGAGGTGCAAGACATTTGTAATGAGAGCACAACTATTGCGGAAACTGGGACAGAAAAGGATGGTGACGTCACAGACAAAAGCGACTCTGGAGGAAAACTACAGGGTGAGTCTGTGCAGTTATGTAATCGCTCAGAATTATGGGAAACGATTTTATATATTTTAGAAGTTGGTGCGAAACACCTTAAACAGTTTGCTGAAATTTGTTGGTCGTATTCTCAAGTGATTTCAGTTGATATCGTCTGGATGTTGGGTGCGAAAATATAGTTTGTTTCGAAGTGTAATTTTTGAAACCCAGTCTGTATACGGTTAAGATTTTTAGCCGAATTGAGGACATATTTCGACATTTTTGGAGCTGAAAATCCAGAATTAAAACTAATTCAGTTAAGTTTTTTTGGTGTGTGTGTCAGAAATCTCTCTAGAATTGGCTAGAAGAGATTTATTTACGCCAGAGGGCGACCAAGGCTCACACGGCTCACAGACCAGTGGCGTGTTCATCATCAGCGATGACGTCATCGACTCGTCACATGACGAGAGCATGGGCCGCGTGACCTTGAAGAGTGGCGGCGTCACAGAGGTCAAGGCCACTTTGCCAGACAAGGACGTCATCAGTAAGATAGAGGAGAAAGTGAAGAAAATCGCGGAGGGAGAAAAGGAAATTGAAAGGAAATGTGAAAAAGAGAAGGGACTAGAAAACAAGGAAGAAAAGGCGGAGAAGGAAAAAACCGAAGAAACGGGTGAGTTTTTATCAGATATTGATCTTTACAGATTTAAATTGTTTAACGTATTGTTTTGCCTGCAAAGGATCTCTGGGGGAAGATATTGTAAACCTGCTCGTGATTGTTTTGCAGAATCAGTCGCAAAACTGAAGAACTTGATTTGTGGAAATTGGATAATCATGCAGCATGCAGTCCAATTTATGTTCGAAATGTGTTCATTTTATGTTCGGAGTATGTTCAATTTATGTTCGAAACATGTTCAGTGCTCCGTCAAATGCTTATCCGTTGTGCTCCATGCAGTAAAGTGCAAGCATAACATTGCTGTATTGGGTAATGTTTCTTCACCTTTATCCTTTATCACTCCTGTCACCAGATGGCGGTGCATTTCGTGATCCCAAGTGTTAAGTGATATACCTGACATGTTGATACGTGATATATCAGACGTGTTGATGTCATATGTCTGACATGTTGACATGTGAACTACATGACATGGTGATAAATGATATATCTGACTTTTCGATAAGTGATCTGTCTGACATGTTGATAATGTTACCTTACAGCAGTGTTTGGTGGTGATATGTGGATAAGTGATATATCTGACATGCTGACATGCTGACAAGTGATACATTTTTTTCGCTACCTTACAGCAATGTTAGGTAGACTAAAGCAGGGATCTAGCACATCAGGGGTGTTACTGCTGCTTTATGTGTAATGTTATAGGAATAACCAACGGCGTCATGTCCGTGACGCAAACTCAGTTTAGAAGCTCAAAATAGAGGCATGAGGTGTAAGTTTGTTCATTTTCCCTTGTAGATAAGGATTCATTGAACGCGAAACAAAGTGGAACGGAAGAAAAGTCGGAGCCATCGGAAAAAGGTACAGCAACTGAAAACAGTAAAGATAAAGGTCATGTGGAACAGTCCGAGAGGCAGACTGCCGAGGAGGAAGGCGGCATAGACGAAGGTCAAGGCGAGGCTGTTCTCGAGGCTAGTCCAGAAAAGAACCCATTGTTGGCAAAAGTGGTGGAATCGTGCAAAGAAAAACTGGGCATTTCCCATGAGGTGTGTAAATCAGAGTTGTGAAAGAAATAGCTTCTTCGCCCATAGAAATAGGAATGTGAAAGCTTCAACACCCAACAGTACTAGCGGTCTGGTTAAACGTGTTTCCGTTAAATTCTCAAAAACACTTGAGAGAAAGTGAGGGAAGAAATGATGGAAGCAAAATACACTACAAAGGCAGACAAGTTTTTGCTTTTCGTCCCGATGGAATCAGTCTTGTCCTTCACTGCATCACTCGCTAAAATTTTTTCTACGTCGTACGCACTTGTTTTTCTCATTTTTTTCTGCTTTGTTTTCTAAGTAGGGGCCCATTGCAATCCTGTCATCGAGTCTCTTTGTTTTCATCAGCAACGCAGAGAATTTCTCGACTACTCCGAATAACGGTGACAAACTAGTCGTAGAATCTGAAATGAATTCAGGTAATAGTCTGTTTGGTCAAGAGTTATGCGGAGAAAATGCACTACTAAATGATCCCTTTCATTTTAGGGGGAGCTGTTGGGGAAGGAGAAGGATGAGGACAATGATGAAATAGATGAAGTGGAAATTTCATCTTCATCAGGTAAAAATCAAATAACTGGAAATGGCTTCCATAATATAAACAAGCTGACTATAGCTAGCATCACTACAGCTAGCCATCACTACAGCTAGCCATCACGACAGCTAGCATCACTACAGCTAGCCGTCACTACAGCTAGCCATCACTACAGCTAGCCATACTTGGGGGAACTGCTTTGTGTTTTTTTTTTAATCCCCGCCGGCGCGTAGTGCTAAGCGGGGGGGGGCTATACTATTCGGGTATGTCCATTCGTATGCCTGTCTCTCGACACTTGAGTGACATAATTTGTTGTAATCCGTATCTCAAACACGGAGACGAATGCAGCTACTATATCTGTGCTAAAGTATTCCCCACCATTTGTAAATGTGCAGGAAGTATTTTCTTTGTCGATACGGACGTCCGTTCTTGTGTGACATGCCATCAAACTTTCTGTACATTTCAACTTGGGGTATATGAATTTGTGTGATCTGTATCTCAAACCCGGGGGCGAGTACGTGTGTCGGTACGTCCACCGTTCGACTGTGACAGGGTTAGACTTTGTGTTGTAGGGGCGGGGGGGGGGGAGACTCAGTCAGTTTCACTGACAGTACTTGTTTGTTTTTTTTTAAGATGATGATTCTGACAATGAGATGGAGACTAGTGATGCTAAACGCCATGATGATGACGTCATGGAGATCAACTCGGATTCAGAAAGTGTCTCCTCGTCGGATTCAGGTAACACACTCTTGCCTTTTTTTTGGCCAAAAGTACAACATGATATTGCACAAATAAAGAAAAAAGTGGATCAATTTTATGAATAAGTTTTTATCGATTTGACAAAGTCGTTGATTTTCTCAGTTCCGAATCTCGAATCATTTTGTGTTACTTAAAAACTCTCCTCGAACACAATGCTGGAATGGCGGACTCTTATAGAACTAGACCGCTTGGTGATTGACGAGGACAGCAGCCGGGGCATGCGCACATCCCGCAGGGCCACCTCGCCAAAGACCGGCAAAATCGTTAAGCGCGCCAGCCCGAAAGGTAAAGGGATTCTACAGGCGGGTGAAGCTTCCGGCATCAAATTGAGCGTTGGTACGTGAAAAATGTATTTACAACTCCCACCCCCACCCCCCCTCCCCCCCCCCCCAAAAAAATGGCGAAAAAGATGATAGTTTCGAAGAAGAAATAAAAAAAGTATGGAAGTAGAAGGCAAATGGTGGGCCAAGTGCAAAAATCCTGGCCCTGGGTTAGCGCTAATTCACAGGCCTGAGATGTTTAGATTTCTCTATTAATATATTCCAAAATTTGACATTTTTGCTCGATATCGTATGCGTACTGCAGGACAGCTGAAGATGCTTGCGCGTGCCGGAAAAGCCAATAAATGGAAAAAAGAATTCGAGGCAAGCCTGCTGAAGGAGAGCAATAACAAGCAGCCGGAAACAACTCCCGGGCGTTCATCGCGGACCAGTCCTCCGGCAAAAAATGGCTCCGAGAAAGCGACGTCCGATGAGTCACGTGACAAGCAAAAGACAAGGCAGCAGGGGTCAACCGGGTCAGAAAAGACAGAGCCAGCTGGTGACGATGCTGAAAGGAGAAGCGAAAAGCGAATATCAGACGAGTAAATAAAAAGATGGTCTCGTCATTTATTTGTATAGCGGAAATGCCTGGGACCGAGCAATTATGTCGATGTGACCGACAGCTTTGAGTTAAGGGATCCAGATAATGTCGTCGTAATAAGCTGCATGTTGTTATATCCGATGTTGTCATGAAGAGGCAGTGCTGTTTCTCAGTTAATTAACCATTTCTTTAAATGGCGTAATAGTTAAATTTGTGTGAGAAGTATTGAATTACATAGAAAGTACTCATAACTCGTCTTACACATTTGAGATTTAAAGTGATTTTGTTAGCGCTCCATTCGGCGCTTTGGCCCCGGAGCGGAGTTTTGGGTGTCGTCTCTCTGGCCGACCTTCGCCTGCTATTACTCCCACTCCGATTATCTCTCATCTGTAATATTGGGTCTGTGGATAACCTATCGTAGTCGTTAGCTGCATTTGTCATTTTTATTTTGACCTACACTCATTTTCAAGGTCACACGGGCTGGTTTACATTGTGTTCGTTTTGGACAGCAGGCATAAATTGTATGACAGTGCTTCATCGATTTTCACTTCAGCATCAGGCCAGAAGGAAAACAAAGGGAAGCCGAAACGACCCCCGAGAAAGAGACGCCAATGGAGACGTCGGAAATCGACGCCGACGCCACTTCCAAGAAGGACTCTGGTGTGGAAGAAGAATCGCTACAAACTCGAGATAAGACGCCTGAAAAGGAGCAGGAATTGAGGGTAGATCCCAAGTCTGGTGTCCTGGTTTCCGTCGCCATGGCAGAAAAGGTGGAAGAATCTATGAGGACTTCCGGATATATTAAGATTTGTGTTTAAATTTGCCTGTAATTATTTTATTCAGTATTTTGATTAAGAAAGCAAAGAAAACTGAAGACATTGTTTAATGGTAAAGGCGATGCTTCTCGCTTATTGTCATGGCTGTAGTCAAAATTGGCTTGATGCAAAAATAACTTGCGTAAATATGTTTATAATGGGTGTGTTTGGACAGGAAGCCCCGCCCACTCCGGCAGCGGATTCGTTGAATCGCCCTGCTGTGAGACCAATCATTATCTCACCCAAGGCAGCCAGTGCTGTTTCGAGACCGTCACAAGCGACAGCGAGGGCGGAGCCTGTTACGTCATTGCAGGGCGCCATCATGATGTCACCGGATGCACAACCGACAGCGTATGTACACAAAACTAAGATAGTCCCATTGGAATTTAAACATGTCGACTGGGGATTCGGATGCTAATTATTTTTTCGCATCATATTCTACATTCGCTTAAACAGTTGCAGAATGTTTTCCTTTCATTTTCAGCGCTGTTTCAAATTCAGCAAGCAGAAGCCATTCGCTTGCAAGTACTGCTACAGCCGTAGCGGTTCCTGCGCGGAACAGCGGGGAAGCGCGCGTGACGTCAGGAGTCGGCAGTCCTTCCGCGCCTGCACAGCTGGCACGTCATTTCCGGTTTGATATCAGCAGCTACACGAGCAACGTGAGATGATTTGACTTCACTTTTACCAATTTTTTTTTTTTTTTGCCATCTATCAAAACGTTTGTGTTAGTTTGTTTTGAGATTGTTTCTAAAGTAATTAAACCAAGTGCGTAAGATTTATTAAGGCAAAGAATATCAGAAGCCACAACGACATGTTTTAAATGGGTTCTGCTTTTAGATAATGCAAAACATTAACGCTGTTCTGCAAGACATGGCAACGGACATAGCAACAAAACAGGCCAGCGAGGTTAGTCGATTGACTTGTGATTTTTTTCAGCCAAATCCTATACTTTCCGTGATTAACATTGGGTCAAACAAAATTAAAGAACTTCAATCGTTTTTGTGGAATAACAATTAGTTACATAAATAATTCAGCGGGAATACATTTAAATGTTTAACAACTCAAGTAGAAAAAAAATAATGGGTAACATCAAAGTGTAACAGAAAATAATGATAATGAATAATTTTTAATAATAATAAAAATAACAATACTAATAAAAATAACATTAATGATTAATAATGATAATATAATAGTGATAAAATAATAATGATAATATAATAATGATAGTATAATAATGATAAGATAATAATGATAATAATAACAATAGCATGACATGTGTTTCAGCAATTGTCATCCAAGTTTGAAATGGAGATTGAAAAGTTGAAATGGAAACAAGAGCAGGAATTGGCTGAGATTAAACACAATGCAGGTCAGTGACGTCACGAACGGGATTTGTGGAGAAGAGCGAGATCCGTCGACGAGATATGCGAACAAGACGCTATTTTTTCGCATTGAGCTGTTTCAGACGTGCAAGACTCAGTCCTCTTTCGCAACCCAACCCCTGCTTAGTCCCGTTAGCGCAAGGGGGGTTTACCTCATTCCAATGACCAAAGAAGAGTTTGTCAGCCGCTGGCCCTCAGTCTCCCCTCCCCCGCCCCCACACTCACACTCAAAAACACACATCACACACCGGTAGATCTTTACCAGTGGCTTTTAACAGGACTTGGCCACAATCTGAAATATGTATCTTAGTATTTTAATACTTCGCAATTGTAAAAAAATAACTAAATACAAAATAATAAATATATAATAATAAATAAGGAAACTGGAAATATTGGTCATGGAAGAACAGGATCAAGTAAACAATTTGTTTGCTTTTTGTTGGGTTCTTTGAAGGAGTGACGATACAGGAGATGAGGGCTACGCTGGTGGAACAGAGTAACAAGAAGGTGGAGAAGAAACAGAAAGAGATTGACATGCTGAAGCAGGAGATAGAAATGCAGAAGACAATGACGGAGAAACGGGTGGAAGAGATCAAGAAGAAGCAATGGGTATTAGCCCGCCCCATCCCACCCACCTTATACCCCCCCCCCCCGCCTCCAAACAAAAAAAACCAAACAAGCTCTTTAAAACAAAGAGGAAAATACATTTCGAATTTCACGTAGAAAATATTTAAAGGAAATAACAAGTTTGGTTGTGATTCAGGAACTCAAAAATGTTTTACCACGTTGTTTCAGTGTCCAAATAGTTGCAGGTTTTAAAGTGTGTTCGTTGTCTAGAAGAAGGTATAACGTAGCAGGTTGTTTTCAGTGTGCGCAATGTGGGAAAGAAGCCATATACTACTGCTGCTGGAACACGAGCTACTGTAACTACCCGTGTCAGCAGGCGCATTGGCAAGAGCATATGACGTCATGCACGCAATCACAAGGCTCGAACCAGTCACGTGATCAGTCTGAGCGCCAATCAGAAACCGGCGCAGCGGGTTCAAGGTCAACCTCTGCGGAGAACCAGGTCTGCTGAGTGACGTGGTCACGACATATACGTCACACAACAACACACAAACAATTCCTAGTCCGCTACATCATTCTGTAAACTAGTCTTAACCCAGCCAAAAATCTGTTGGTATTGAACTTGGGTGATTAATTTTCAGGCACATATTTATATAATTGCGATGGGAGATAGGGGGAGGGGGTCATTGTTGATGTATTTTTTAGATGTTTTACGTCAGTCGTGTGTGTGACGTCTCTCTGAAATGATGGAGTCATTTTTTTTTTTTTCATTTTCAACAGAAATGGCCTGAAGGAAATTCGGTGACCACGAACACGCATGCGCAGCTGGCGTCTACGATTACGCAGGTGGTTTGCATCATTCTAACACACAGTTTTTTCTCATTCATGTCTTAGTGTCTTGAAAATGTATATCACGATTAAAGAGGTAATATATTGTCATTATAAAAAGAAAAAACATGAAAACTTTTAGAAGTGAATTACACCCGGTGTTAAAATGTCGACATGGGAACTTTTTAGCCGACACCACGAATAAGCCACCCAGTAAATTCTCACCACGGCCATCCTGCCCAGAACGAGGCTCTATTCCTCCACTCACAGGTTTGATTGGCTCACATATCGAGACTGGATATTTTTTTTATTTTCTGTTGACATAAAAAAGATCTAGTTACTTGTGTAACTTTGTCCTGTTGCCATGGTTACACAATCTAGCTAAACAACCCTCCACTTATGATCAGTGAGTACGTTAGGCGGAGCCGACGATTATGATGTCATAACACATTATACACTGAATTTTGTCCGGCGCACAGCAGCCATTTTATGCGCACTACATTGACTTCCAGTTTGAGGTGCTTTACGTGAAATTTAGATCATAAATGGGGAGAACGGCTTTTTTGTGATAACCATATTTCTCTATCCCCCTGTAGTGAGCCTATCCCTCGTCCTACTGTGTAGTTACTAATTCAGTCCTTATTTACATGTATTTAAAATTAGTAAAATTATTTGATTTGAACACTGAACAAAAATATCTGTTACGCTGGACCAAGTATGGGGCAGTGCGAAACAAAATCTTTGTCTCAGATTGTGTACTCTCTCATGAGTTATTTTTATACGTGTTTATTTGGTAGCTTCAGTGGGTGTGAGACTCCTCGTGGACTGACAAAACCCGGTGCATGTCTTGTTGTTAAGGACCCCTCATTAATCAGTCACACGCTTGAAAACTAAAGCATGTTTCAAGACTAGTTTTTTTTTTTTTTCAGTTAGAATTTTGTGAGATACTTTTCGGATTATTTTAGAGTTAATTTTGTGAGATAATTTTCGAATGATTATATAGATACTATAACTGGTGTTTATCGATGATAGATTGAGTTGTGGAAATAATCCTAACGTGTAAAATATGCGTCTCTCAATTAACGGATTCAATGTCAGCACCCATAACCCGTGCTCCCAACCCACCCATCCCCCCTCGACCCCGCACACGCACAAAATATCTTCGAAATAACGGGAAAATTCACAATGTTATTTGAAGAAGTATGTCAGAAACTCCCCGTCTTAAAATTCATGACCCTCACAACGCCAACCAAATAAAGTCCAAGCTCCGGCAGTGGCAGATCCGGGGGGGGGGGGGAGTTCAGAGGTCACAACCCTTCCCCCCCTCCACCCCTAAATTCGAAAAAAAAACTTCGTGTTTACACATAAAAGCTGGACTTGTAAACTCGCTGCTGCGGGTGATTTGTTGTTAAGCTGACCCCCGTGCCCTTCCTTTACCAAAACTTGCCGGTACACCCGTAATTCCAGTAGTGTAAAACGCAGAGTTCCCGCCTTATGTGCACATCAGTGCTGCGGATTGCCCCAGTGATCTCCACTTTTTGTACTTAACTAAACTTTAATGATGTTGCTTGATGAAATTACATGTGTCCCATTCCATTCATTAACACAGATTACCTTTTCATATTTTTCTTCGTTTTTGCAGTTTGGGGTGGGCCCACACCGTGCCACCGTGCCGCCTGTAATGACGGCCCCACGCCTCAGCAGCGCTCTGCTCTACCCCTTGCCATCCCCGCATGACCCGCCGCCGATCATACTGCGGCCCCAGCGCGCCATAGGCACAGTCATGCGCAACCCGTACACCAACCCCAGTGACTTCTAACGGGCCCGTTCCAATGACGTCATCGCCGCTAAGAAGACCGCATGTCAACAATGAGACATCTCCAGATATGTGCAGCGATTGTATGATAGGATCCAGAAAAGCCGGGATAAAAACCTTGTCTTCTGGAAATTATTCTAAAAGCAACGTGTGGATGCGTTGAGGTTCCTGACACTGCTGGATCAGAATCCATCGGCGACGGAAACACTATTGATGGCGGGATCGCTTGTCCTCGGGAGAAGAATGCAAGAAGGATCGGTGCGTCCAGACAACACTGGGGAGGATCGGTGTGTTCAGTCAACACTTGGAAGACAGTTGTGACGGAAAAAAGCGCCCGTGGCAATTTTTATGGCGAACTGTACGGGCTCTATCAGGAGAATGGAACTGTCACCTTTTGTAGGAAGTCTTCGTTGACTGCAGAAACCTTGCAGATAAAGCGAGGCCCTACTGCAAAAAAGCTTTGAGACGAGCAACGGAAGTGCATAGTTGAGGTAAAGTTAGGTGAAATTCGGGTGTGAGGGTCGTGTGTCTTTGTCATTAGACACAGCAGGGACACGTGCCAGCTCCGCATTGGCTTATGCCTATGGCATTTGCGTGACCCCCCCCCCCCCCCTTCAATCCCCCCCCCCTTGATTCATTTCGCTAGCTATGTGAGTGCTCCGGCGTTTTGCCTCTCATTGCTTTATAGGGGTTTGGTCAACTCGGCACCTTGCCAACTCGGCACCTGCCAACTCGGCACCCGCGTTTACCAACTCGGCACCTAAATTCTTACCAACTCGGCACCCGGTGTGACCAACTCGGCACCCGATGATACCAACTCGGCACCCGAAAAAAAAACAAATCCCACCGTAAATAAATGAAAAAGTCACGCGGGATCGTGCCCTACTGAGGCTCTAGTTCTTATTTTGAGTTTTTTGTTTGCTTTTTATAATTGCACTCTAGTTTATTTATTAATTGCAATTCCAATAATAGAAATACAATAAATTGCATCTGCATAATATTACCATTCTCACTGTTTGAGTCTCATTTTCACTGTAAAATTATAAAATGCATGTAGGCAACCTCTTTTCGCAGCGTAATAATCAGTCTGGAAATTTCCGTGAGGCATGTCCTCTGTTGCAATTTAAAACAGTTAATACAATTCACGATCTGCTGCCGAGGTCTAAGAACCTCTTTGCCGTAAATACATTTATCCAGTGGCATCTAAGTGCACAGAAAAAACAAGTTGAGCGCAATTATCCGAAGTCTATTTTTCAAATTGCAGTTATCCTGGCTTATTTCATAAATCGTAGTTATCTGCATTGAGTTGTGATGAATCTTTCTTTCACAAAACATCTCTTTTAAGGAGTATGGACAACTCGCCTTAATGCCAACTCGCCAAACTCCCCTTTACCAACTCACCATAAACCAAGTCGACATAATTTCCGAAATGCTTACCAACTCGCCACAGGTCTTGCCAGCTCGCCATAATTTTCAAATGCCCTTTCGGCCTTGTATATATATTGGTTACAACCAAAAAAGGTGTGTAAAATACAAGAACTAAACAGAGTGTCCGTGTATAAGGAAACTGTTTACTATCGAAAAGGGGTTTTAAAAAGTAACAAATAGAAGAAAAAACAAATTTATTTATCCAGATTTGTTGAACTGATTTCAAGACCAAAAATTTACTCCTTATATGCAGGAAAATTGCACTGTGTCGTAGTGTGATTGGTCTGTCGGGTTACCCAGTGACAGAGCTCTCTCTTCATTTTGCTAGTCTCATTGGTTAACTATGACTATGAACAATTGCAATCTCTCCTATTAACACCCCATTACCATTTAACTTTAAAAATAATTGAAATATCTCCCATTAACACTCAATTGCAATTTCATTTCAAAAATAATTGCAATATCTCCAACTAGCACTCTATTGCAATTTCATTTAAAAAATAATTGCAATCTCTCCCGCTTATAGTGGGATTGCAATTTCATTTCAAGAACAATCACAATATCTCCCACTTATACTCAAGTGTATTTCCAACTAATTGCTTCTCTCCCGGTCTTACTGAATTACTTTCATGTAATTCAATTAAAGGAATTGCGATCCATTGTTGCTAAACTTAAAATGGTGTGTAAAACTGAAGCTAAAAAAAGCGAAAAAACCAAAAACATTAACTTAAACATGCATAAAAAATGAAAGCATGTAATTGAACTTGAGTAAAAGAGGACATTCTCACGAAAAGGTGTGTAAAATGTAAGCAAAAAAAGTACGGCGAGTTGGTATAAAAGTATGGCGAGTTGGTATAAAAGTATACCAACTCGCCATATGGAGAGTTGGATTTATGGCGAGATGTCCTGACCCCTTCTTTTAATACCCTCGAGCTATGCAACCGAACCAATCACAATTGCTTGTCAAAGGTTACTCCGTAAATTACTCAGTCAAGTGCAAACCATTCACATTAAATTGACAAAAGACCGATCTCTGATATGTACTTAATTGCAATAAGAAACAACACAGAAAATCACAGACTTTTCAATTGGTCTCTGTTATTGTGATGAAAGAGATTAAATACTTACCTTTGGTACGTCATTCACGAGAATAATTGCATTTTATTACAAAAAGATAGTGTCAGGGTTTAAAATACAAGTCTGTTATAATGGGTGCCGAGTTGGTATACCCAGGTGCCGAGTTGGCAAGGCGGGTGCCGAGTTGGTGGGTGCCGAGTTAACCAAAAAGTGCCGAGTTGGTCAGGTGCCGAGTTGGCAAGGTGCCGAGTTGACCATAGACCTTTGGTCATGTCATCCCAATGCCAACTCATCCCAATGCCAGCTCAGGCCATTTTGGTCAACTCATCCCGCTTTTTTCATACCAACTCAGCCCACCCTGAAAGTCAACTCATCTCACCAACCAACTCAACCCAATACCGAAATTTTTTATCTCCCCTTTTATGTAGCTTTGAAATATGAATTGCACTTGAGCTAAGCATTTCAACCGGACGCCAAAATATATGATCTGCCTTTCCATGTTCTGAACTGCATAAAATCACCGGAGCAATCCTTGCCTTTGTGGCAATTTTTTTTTTTTTTTTTGCACGTGTTAGCAAGATGAATGCTCAGCTGGCCGCAGAGGGTAAATGGCGACGTTCACAAAATAGCAAATATCTGGCAGTTTGGGCGAAACTCAGTATTGGGAGGAGTACAGAACCGGATCCAGCTCAGCCTCAAGGCTTTTGAAATCAGTCGGTAGAATTTACGCGCCAAGTACCGACTGATAAGAAATAAACTAAAAAACTGAAAAGGGTTGGGGTGTGTAAAAAAATGGTGTGTGACATATCGTGGTTGTCATTCTGAGAAGGATTGTGGTGTGTAAAAAGTGATGAGTGGAATGTCATGTGCTTAGACTGAGTTCATTTAATAAAGTTTTGTTCCAAATAGAAATATTTCGTATTATTTCTTATCATTTCCAAAGAAAAAAAACTTTAAAAAATTAATGTGGGCTGAGCTGGTTGGTGGGATGAGTTCCCTTTCGGGGTCGGTTGAGTTTGTGTGTAAAGTGGGATGAGTTGACTTTCATGGTGGGATGAGTTGGCATTGGGATGAGTTAACCCAAGACCGCTTTATACGGCAATGTATTGCCACCTGGGTTGTAATGAGTGAGAGCACGCACGCGTTGAGCTGTATCATGCAGAGTGCCCCTGTATCATGTAGAGTATCCCTGTATCATGTAGTGTCCCTGTATCATTCAGAGTATCCCTTTATTATGTAGAGTGTCCCTGTATCAGTCAGAGTGTCCGTGTATCATGTAGAGTGTCCCTGTATCATGTAGAGTGTCCGTGTATCATGTAGAGTCTCCCTGTATCATTCAGAGTGTCCGTGTATCATTTAGAGTGTCCCTGTGTCATGTAGAGTGTCCCTGTATCATGTAGAGTGTCCCTGTGTCATGCAGAGTGTCCTTGGATCCGTGTTTTATGTATCTCAAGCTTTGCTCCCTGACCGTTCTTTAAGTAGAAGTATCAGTATCTCCGTCTGTGTGTGCGTGTTTGTGGGAGGGATGGAGTGGGTTGCTTGTTTTTGAGTGAATAGTGTGAATGAAAAACGATGAGGGGGATACATGTATTACATACCCCCCCCCCCCCCTCACCCTCCACACAGCCCAAGAAACTATTCACAGGTATAGAACGGACATTGGGTTTGTACAAAAGGAAGAGATTGCTTTGGAAACCTTGAAACCAGATCAGCTGGCCTTCGTTCACCTTCTACTCGCGAGTCACATTTCTGCCCTGATCAAGGCGGGAGGGATTTGCCAGGGGCTGCCCACCTGCCATTTTGATCATGAATCAGCTGCAGAGTTTATGAAAGAAATAACCTCGGTTTGCGTAGTGGATGACTTCCTTTAGTGACCTTTAAGAAGCAACTCAAGGACACTACTATTTTAAATTTGCTTTCCAACCATATTATAATCATAATTAATATCCAGCAGATTTGAATGTTTTGCTGAGACAGACCTTCTGCCGATTACATTTCCGTTGCATGGTTTTTCTCTCCATTTGCCTGAATGAGCATCCCTGCTCGAAGTGAATTCCGAAAAAAGCTATAAAAGGAAACAGAGGGACAAATACCCTTTTCCTTTCACTAGACTTAGTTTATTTTGCATGAACCAAGGGTTCAGTTGTATTGTATAAGTAAAAGAAACAACTGTGGAAAAAAAATGCAAATCATAAAACAAGACTAGAGGCGATATTGGAGCTTGAAGCATTTTAAACTGTGACATGACTTGGGTTAAATACTGCAATCTGATTGGTCGATTTCCAAGTCAGTAATTTTTCAGTGTTGACCAGGAGTGGTATTCTGCTCTGTCTTTATTTTTAAGGATGTCCTTATTTTTAAAAATAAGGATAAAAAAGCTATTCTGCTCTATCCTTAAACGCAACAAAGTCTTTTAAAAATAAGGATAAAAATTAAGGATTAGCCATCTAATCTCAAGAATAAGGGCGTCCTTAAATATAAGGAGAGAGCAGAATACCACTCCAGAGCGCAGAAGTCGATGGATATTGCCGTTATTTTGAAGACAAAGCGCAAGGTAATTATGTAACACGGCATATATTGACTTCTGTGGGGTTCAGCATCAAGGAGTTGTTGACGGTGTTATTAAAGATCAAATTTGCTTACTGCTTAGTAGGTTTACATGTTGACTCGGAATAATATCTGTTATCTGTAGCTTGCATTATAGTCTGCGTGATACATTCGCCGTAATTAGTTTTTAATGAGCTGTTACTCAAAAATATTCACTGTGTCACTGTGACTGGGTCACTCTCTGTCCCCGTAAGGTCGAGAAGACAAGCGCCCGTATTTGATACCTTAGCTCCAACTCGTACTCAAATTGAATCTAAAACTTGAGTTTCAAACTTGAGCATTTGCTATTGCAAAATATTTTCAGCGCCAAAACTCCGGTAAGTGATACTGTTCCTGTCGGCCGCCGAAGAAAAGTTTGCTTTTATAGTTTAAAATGATTAAAATAAAACACCCGAGACTTGTTATGGAGAGAAACAAAAAAGTCACAAGGTATCTTATTTTACTTTACTTCGCTTCAAGGCACGTCCATGCTGGTTGAAAGCTAGTCTTGATTCTATGCTCATTTTGAGCCCAAGTGTTGTTATATGAGTGAAGCTCATGAGTTTGAGCGTATCAGGAACGTGATTGAATACGGGCGCAGGTTGAGAAATTCACTGTATATTAGAACTTGTTAGCTGTGCAGCCGTAGTGTTAGCTGTGCAGCCGTGGTGTTAGCTGTGCAGCCGTAGTGTTAGCTGTGCAGCCGTTGTGTTAGCTGTGCAGCCGTAGTGTTTGTTTAGTATGTTTCAGGTTTGTTATTGGCTTTTCTAGCTGTCCTCGGAAGTGGAGGTCAGATACAAAATTATAAAATAAATCAAAACAGTGGTGTTAAAAGATAAGCTATTTTATTTATTTTTTATATCACCAATAAACTTGTGCAACAAAAAGATCACCAACAAGAAAATATATATGTATATATTGGAAATATCCTAATCTTGGCTCCCCCCCCCCCTTCCCACGGTTTAATTGTCTGTTCCCGCTATATTTTTCAAAATGTCTATGTAAAGAGAAATATAAAAAAATACTGATAAGAAACCATATAAAATTCTCTAGTGACCACAATGTGTCAGTGTACCTGAGGGGATGTATAATGTCTGATCCCGAAACTTAATTAAGTCGACAAAATGCTGTTCTCCTCCATGGCAATACTGTGAATGTTAAAGTGGAAAGGCACGTGTAACTATCAACTTTCAGCTGTAATTCTTTTCGACCATATTTTTTCCCTCCCCTCTTCCTCATCCCCTTCTACCCCCCCCCCCCCCCACACCGCTGCCTAGTTCCCGTGTTCGACTCTCCCCCCCATCCCACCCACACACAACACCACCCTTCCTCTCTTTGCTCCTTCCCCCCAACGCTCCCCCCGCCCCCCTCCCCATCACAAAAACATGTCTTTCCCTCTGTCCATCTCCTCAAACACTCTCTTTGGCGTTGAACTGCTTACCCGGTCTCTGTTTTTTTTTTTTTTTTTTTTTGTTTTTTTTTTGGAAGGCCAGCCCAAGCTGGCCTTCCTATAGTGCTACATTCCGCTTGGGGGATTTTTTTTTTTGAGACGGTTCCAATTTCAGTCATAAATTTACTTTCATTCATAATATATTTACGTTCATTGATGAGTCAACTAATAGTAACTACAGTGGGCCAATGAAATTTGAAGATTTTTGTGATGTCATGCATCTGTTTTGAATATTGATCACCTCCCATTGAGGAACGTATTAGGGTTTGTCTCAAACATTGAATGAGTAGGACATTTATTGCATTTCGTCTGAAAGAAGCTGAAAAACAGCGACTTAGGAATACTGGACCATGAAACAAGTCGCAACTTGTCGTCTAGATTTGCCATAGTCACAGCGATTTGTTAACCTGTGGATTGTGGCTTACTATTTTGTTATTGAGTTTTGGCCGATATTCTTTGAACTTCGATAGCTTATTGATTTTGTTTCAAAGAGTCACTGTTTTCATGAAATATTAAAACATTTTTTTTGAATAGATTAAAAAAATACAGAGGCATTTTTATGGGTTTCGTGGCAATGCTTTCTTTAGATTGAGCATTGAAGTGTGACTGCATCTGTTATTGACTTGCGTGCCAGTGCTGCCCTGCAGTGTTAGCTCGTGGTAATCGTTGCCAGCGGTTATACTGCATTTGGGTCATCAGTGACTCATTTGCTGCGCACTTCTTTTTCGCTGTTTTTGAAAGTAGACTGTTCATGTTTTGGCAACACGGCAAATGTGAAAGGTTGAGTACGGAAGCACAGAGAGCATTTTACTCAAGTTTTGTTAGGAATTAAGTTGTAAAATGAATAGAATATTTGTTTCTTTATCCAACTTAAATCTCTTATACAACTCCCTTCAAATACATGTGTATATTGTGGCAGAACATGGCCTTCCACCGATGCTTTTAGCCTAGTTTTTGTTTTTTTTTTGTTTTTGTTGTTGTTTTTTTTTTACACTTTAATATCACAATGCTTTCAGCCATAAAGACGATTCTTCTGTCACAACACTTTCCCACTAATGGAAAACAATTTATACCTGGTGTTGGTTGTCATAAGCGACATAGTGTCAGGTGTTCTACAATCACTTTGCGAGCTGTAATAACTGTTGTGAGATATGGCAGCCGTAATTACCCTAGAGAAAGAAACTTTTCTGTTTATTAGTCGAGAGGGACTATAGGTTTGGGTATTGTCCGTCCGTATGTCTCGCTGTCCATCCGTCCAACGCCGGCTGTTACTGCCACTCTGGTAATCCGTTTCCTACTATAGTTCATATATAGAGACCCTACAGTAGTGCGTAGGTGCTCTTTTTGTTTGTTTGTTTTTTTTTTTTTTTTTTTTTTTTTTTTTATCTTTGTTTTTTGACCTTGACCTAATTTCCAGGTCACAATGGCCGCCGTCTTGGATTTATTAGTTCCGGTTGGGGATGGGGCTCTCTATGACGGCTTAGTGCTGTTGGTGAAACGCCTCAGTTGTGGGACATTTTTAGTATTTAATCGTCAAGGCAAGTGAGAAGCCAAACAATGTATGGGCCAAGACAGAAATGCAAGAAGGCAACAAAAGCAATACAACGATAATAATGAAGACGACTGAGTGTGGTGGCGGGAGGGGGTGGGGGATGGGAGTGACTGGGAGAAGGGAGCGGTTGTGGTCTATATGTTTATGCTCTTCTGCTTAGTTGTGTAGTCTAGTCTGCGGCAGAGTGCCTTCTCTGTTTTGATTGCTTCCGCAGTCTTGAGTTGCTACCACTGTTTTGAATACTTCCGCTGTTTTGCTTACTTGCTCTGCTTTGAGTACTTCCACACTTTGAGTATTTCCACCGTTTGCTTACACTTTGAGATCTGTCGGCCTGGCTTTGAGAATGATACTCATGTCGAGGTCATAGTGCAGCACTCCTATGTGCCGAAGTGGCACGGCCAGCCGGAATAACTCCTCTATCCTGCTGTTGGAACTCCCGTACTTCACTGAAACGATAGAGCAGCTGTCACCCAAGTGTTTTCCCCCAAACAAAAAAAATCCACGTGTAATACTTCATTAATCACAACGATATTATAGGATTTTCTTCCAAAAGTTAGTGATAAAACGGACTATTTATTACACGTCAAAAGGCATCAAAGTAGGGCTTGGGTGCAGCATGCATGAGAATTTGTACCAATTTTGGTTTTTCTTGGAGAACTCACTCCGAAATATCTGCCAGTTCAATTGAGATACTTTAAGCAACCCAGTGAGGTTGAGAGGTTTTGGGGTTCGGGGGGGGGGGGGGGGGGGTGGGAGGCAATATATGAGGACAAGCGATCCCACGAAAACGTCTTCTTTGGAGACGCACTTCGAATTACGAAGTTTGGTTTCAACTAATTCGTGATTCTAATTGTGGCTTGGAGGGTCATAAACCGTTAGACAGATTAGGGGTGTGGCAAAAAACATTGTGTGACCTTGTTAACACGACAACTTAAACACTCCTGCAAGGATTTTCATCAAACTTGGTATGCAGCTTCTATGAGAGCAAACGCAGATCGGTTTTGTCCAAGGAAAATGGATCGGCTGCACTTTGAAAATTTCAGCTCTTCATTGACTAGTGTTAACACGATATCTCAAGAGCACCTGCAAGGATTTTAATGAAACTTGGTGTGTATCTTTTCTGGGCACTAACAAGGATCGGTATTGTCAATGGGTTAGGTTGGCCCAAGGAAAATGAGCGAAATGCACTTTGAAATTTATCAAATTCTGGAAATTATTCAGCATCGGAATGAGTTTGTTAACACGATATCTCAAGAACAACTGCAAGGATTTTAATGAAACTTGGTGTGTATCTTCTGTGAGCGCTAACAAGGATCGGTATTGTCAATGGATTAGGTTGGTCCAAGGAAAATGAGCCAAATGCACTTTGAAATTTACCAAATCCTGGAAATGATTCAGCGTCGGAATGAGTTTGTTAACACGATATCTCGAGAACAACTGCAAGGATTTTAATGAAACTTGGTATGTAGCTTCTATGGGAACAAACACAGATCGGTATTGTAAATGGGCCACGTTCGTCCAGGGAAAATGCACCAACTGGACTTGGAAAATTTCAGCTCTTGATTGACTATTGATGGCCTGTGTTTAACTGATGGGGGGGGGGGGGGGGGGCTGTGGGGAATATGTGGGCTATGCACACTGCTCTAGTTTTTTTTCACATATTAGAGGATTCAAAGGTCAAGGTAACCTGAACACGTTTCGTTACTTGTGTCACATCAAAGCCGCGGTAATTTGTAGCTCAGCCTCTATACTTACATGTTGTGAAAGCCCGAAAACAATGGAGAATTTTCGATCTGCATTCAGTGATTATGGTGGGTTCTTGTAAGTCTTCGAAATCTGCAATGTTAGAAAAATGGGCGATTTAACAAGGGAAAATGGCGGCATTTTGCCGAATTTCATTTTTTTTAAAGTACACAATAGTGGACGGTTTCCTGAATCCTGACAGAAGAGATGAAGTCACATAGCTTTTAACCGAATAAATCGGTTATGTGTATTCTTTTGGAGAATTGCGACCGTCCAACCGATTGCTTCCTTGTGTGACTGTGGCCTTTAAGAGCTATCGACTGCCTCGGCTTTTAGGTGCCTGGCTTGATCTAGCTCTAAAGCGTCACTTACCCGTGGCGTATAGAATGCATACACTGAAGAGTGATTCTTCAATTTGGTCCATTGTGTACGTCACCGCACGTCGGGAAAATTCCAAGTTCGCGAGATAGAATTTATAATCTGGACGATCTGGCCTGGGGATGCTCCACATATACTGGCCTATCTGATCCGTCTCGGCGTTATACCTGTGAAGGAGAATGATGACCAAATGATGAGACTCTACCACGCGTATTCGTGATAACCAGTGACGAGATTGTGTGTTTTTTGCTCTGATGTTTCTTTGCATTGCGTTATGAAATGGCCCATTTTCCATGTATCGACATCAAAAATCCAGGGGGTCCTAGCGAAAACTGGGGACTCGATATATATATCCCGAGACGAAATCGGGGTAGGGGGGGGGGGAGTCTTAGGGCACCGGGCACACGCTATTTCCAGCCCTGACGTATTGTTACGTCATAACGTTACCAAGCGACCTGAAAGAATGAAAAGACCAAGAGAAATTCGAAAGTTCATACTGATAACAAGCGCCTCACCAGTGATTGGCAACAGCCAGCGCTCTTAGCTGTCCGCCGGCCACTCGCGCTATAGTTTTCTGATCTTCTGGGTGAAACGTATTAAATCCTGTAATTAGTATTATTATTAATATTACCGTTATTGTTGCTGTCGTCGCCGTCGTTGTTGTTGTTGTTGTCATTATTATTATTGCTGTTATCATTGTGTATTTATTTTTATTAGTTGTAGTAGTAGTATTAATATTAGGCTCAATTGGATTACTTTTTCCAAGTGCTTCGAGTGCTCTAATTACAGCTGAAAATTGTGAACTATGTTTGGCGAAAAGGAGTGATGTTGGTGAAGATGCGCACACCTTCAAGAACTTTGAAACGAAAATCTGTGGTTGTTTTTTTTTTTACCTGGTAAATCATTGAGATAGATCATGGCATGCTGCACAAAGCCAGCCATCATTATTGGTAAATATTCAGCCTGCAACAGCTGTAGTTGTACATCGGATGGCATCTCGGAGAACGAGTCATCAAACAGTTGCTGAAAGCACATAGCGGATGGATTTATAAAAGTAGTTCCCCTCTTTTAAGGAGTACTGTTTACGCGGAATCACCAGTGGGCCTGCGGAACAAAGTGATCTGTTACACAGAAAACCGAACAACCGTAGTGGCTGGTTGCTGGGCAACAACGAGCACATAGCCTTCTGGGTCATATATTATTAGTATGAATATTCACGGTCATACACATTTACTGTGTAAAAAAACTTGAAGCTATAGATATCGTTGATACGTAAATATTTTTTTTTTTTTGAAAGGCATGGTTCATTTTATGCAGTTGATATAATACGACAGAATTTATGTGTTGCGTTAAGTGTCTGGCTTATGGTAATGTGATGTGTTGTGTCAGGTTATAGCTTATGGTAGAGTGACGTGTTGTGTCAGGTGTATAGCTTACGGTAGCGTGACGTGTTGTGTCAGGTGTATAGTTTATGGTAATGTGACGCGTTGTGTCAGGTGTATAGCTTATGCTAGAGTCACGTGTTGTGTCAGGTTATAGCTTATGGTAGTGTGACGTGTTGTGTCAGGTGTATAGTTTATGGTAGTGTGACGTGTTGTGTCAGGTTATAGCTTATGGTAATGTGACGTGTTGTGTCAGGTATACAGTTTATGGTAGTGTGACGGGTTGTGTCAGGTTTATAGCTTATGGTAGTGTGACGTGTTGTGTCAGGTTTATAGCTTATGGTAGTGTGACGTGTTGTGTCAGGTTATAGCTTGTGGTAGAGTGACGTTTTGTGTCGGGTGTATAGCCTATGGCAGCGTAACATTTTGCATGCGAACTGTCTTTTCAACTGAACTCCTCGGACTTTGTTTTAAATTAGGATTTTTTTTACATATTTCTAAATTATGGATTCTTTTCACGCGTCACAGTTAGGCTTACCCGAAAACATCCCAGCCTTGTAGAGACGGAATCAGAAATGAACTTACCTTCGTAAGCTTAGCCATGTTAGTCAAGTGATCGTCCATGGCGTCGATGTATTTCTTATAAGCTCTGGATATCATTCTTATTAAAGTCTGATGATGATCTGAAAGTATTCAAATCAAAACCACCACAAGTTTCCAACAAGAAACGTTTGAACGCTAGCCTAGTGATATACTACAGGTACAGAAGAAGCGATCGGTGAAGGTTTTGATTTAGCGGCCAGTTTTTCGTTTTGTGATCGGTGGGGTGGGTTCCCAGTTGCAAGCAATGCGGCATAATCTGTTTTTTTTTTTTTAAAGTTATGGTATCTAAAAATGATTATAATAATAATGATAATGATGATACAGCAACAACAACAATAATAATAATAATAATAATAATAATAATAATAATTATGATAATAATAATAATAATAATAATAATAATAATAATAATAATAATAATAATAATAATAATCATAAGACCGCCTGGGAGATGTATTGATTTGTTATATTGGTAGCCAATAACAGTTAAGATTTTGGTAATGATAGGGCTTCCCATTCAACAGAAATAGAAATATCTCGTGCAGTAAAAGTACAGTTCAAAGCGAAAGATTTGTAGCTTTTTCTACAGTCCGCAATTACTTTGCTGCGAACTGTTGAAACGAAATGGTATTGAATCCTCACCAGTGAGAAACAAATCACCTCCAGGAAGTTCCGGATCAAGCCAGTACTGCGGGACGACAATGGGTCTTTTCCACATCTTGGTAGCATTGTCGTCCTGTATACGCATCAACAAAGTGACAATATAATATTTCGGATAGTTTTCAACCAAAAAAAAAAAAGAAAATAGATCACCCGTTATGACAACATGGGCAGAACCGCGAAATTATGTCGCTGTGTCAGATGTGACGTCATAGCTGAAGCTGTGACCACAAACTTACGTCGTTATAAGCAAAACGTCGTTATAACCGATGTCGTAATAAAAAGGATGCACTGTGTATTGTAAAAAAGACGGAGAAGGGGATCAGTACAGTGCTTGCGGTTGATTATTGTTAACAAATGCGCGTATCTGCGAAAGGGAAAGATGTGTAGAATTTTAACATTTGTGACACGATTGGTTTTTAAGATCTATCTAGAACTGGCAAATGGCCTGTTTTTCTTATTTTGAACATTTTGCCTCCCTTATTCATTTCATAAATAGTATATTTTAGTTCAACTGAAATAACTTCTATACTGTTTTATTTGAGGTAATGTTTAAAAACTTTCCAAAGATAAATTAGAAAAGATCAGTCAGATATTACTTAACGCCTAGCTGACCTTGATCAGAGCGCCAATGTCGTGTACCACTTTCGGTTTCTCCGTTCGTTCTGTTTCCGTTTTAAAAGCGGAGTGCTCGTCGCTCATATATGTGTGTGTCTGAACAACAGGTGTTGCCTGTTGCTTTGAGATATGGGCACCGCAGCGGAGGGATTGGTCAGAAGTAGCGGTGTTGTGCGTGGTTAATTCGTTTAACTGTGAAGCCAAAGGCCCACGCTGGGACTGAAGGTTTGAGTCGTTTCGCGTAAGGGAAGGTGATGCATGCACATGTGGTTGATGCCCATCATTCTCGGATATGTTCCCGCCGCAAGGCACGTATTGAAAACTGAAGAGCGGGTGAGTTTGAGTCGTTTCCGGAATGGTGGCCATCGGTACGCTTGGAAACTGTTGGTGCTGCCCAGCGCCGTCATCACTGAATTGGTTTGAGGTGTCCGTAAACTTCCGGTCCTGCTGAGCGCCACCATCACTGAATTGGCCTGAGGTGTCCGTAAACTTCCGGTCCTGCCGAGCCCCATCATCACTGAATTGGCCTGAGGTGTCCGTAAATTTCCGGTCCTGCCGAGCCCCATCATCACTGAATTGGCCTAAGGTGTCCGCAAACTTCCGGTCCTGCCGAGCCCCATCATCACTGAATTGGCCTGAGGTGTCCGTAAACTTCCGGTCCTGCCGAGCCCCATCATCACTGAATTGGCTTGAGGTGTCCGTAAACTTCCGGTCCTGCTGAGCGCCACCATCACTGAATTGGCCTAAGGTGTCCGTAAACTTCCGGTCCTGCTGAGCGCCACCATCACTGAATTGGCCTAAGGTGTCCGTAAACTTCCGGTCCTGCCGAGCCCCATCATCACTGAATTGGCCTAAGGTGTCCGTAAACTTCCGGTCCTGCCGAGCCCCATCATCACTGAATTGGCTTGAGGTGTCCGTAAACTTCCGGTCCTGCTGAGCCCCATCATCACTGAATTGCCCTGAGGTGTCCGTAAACTTTGAAACACCGACAGCGGAGTTTTCCTCTGGAGAAGTATCTATTTTTTCACTATTTACAGTGTTTGTGGCTTCTCTTGAACCAATTGCGTATTTATCGGCGGTAAAGGATGTGTTTCTTGCCGTTTGTTCTGAGTTTAAAAATTCAAAATGTGGTAGTTCAGCATCGTTGCGTACCGTTTGTGATGTCCCTTCACTTCTTGGGATGCTTTCCATTTTACATAAGTATGATTCTAGTTCAGAAAACACATCTCCCGCTTGCGGTAACTTGACCAACGGGTAGGATTTGGCCGTATTCTGGTCTGTATCACCTCCACCGTAGAGTTTTATCGTATTCTGGTCAGAATTACCTCCACCAGCAGGTTTGGTCGTATTCGGATCTGAATGACCTCCATCGAAGAATTTTGTCGTATTCTGGTCTGAATCACCTCCACCGTAGATTTTTGTCGTTTTCTGGTCTGAATCACCTCCGCCGAGTGCATAATCATTGTACACACTGTCCCCGCTCATGTTATGGTCGGCAGCATTCTTTACCGTTGCGGATCGAAACGAAATGACCCGCTCGGAAGTATCTTCACTGAAGTTGTATCCGCCTGTGCTTCGACCGTCCCATGTATTAGGTGTAACATTTACCGATTCGTACTTTTCATTGGTGGTAGTTTCTTTTCTGGGAACTTTACTTGCAGTCTCCATCATGGTACTTGAAAATGGTACTTTTGACGGCCTACTAGGGCGACCTAATCTAATTGCTGCAAACAAACACAACATATATTCATGTATTGCCACTATTCAAGAGGGGAACAGAATATGGCCCCAGAACAGTGGCCCCCGAGGACTATGGCCCCGGGACAAGGGCCCACCGTTTAATGTTTTTAAATAATTTATTTAAGATTTTCATATATTTACGGTGCTGTCCCGAGGGCCGCTGTTTTAGACTCATTAAAGATGTAAGGATTCGCATATTTTTGCATGGCACTTCACATAATGTTAGTCTATTCCCAGACTGTGCCAGATTACGCATGCGGTTTAACCCGACCATAGAAAATTCGTACTTGGATTGGTTGAAGGATGTTGTGAAACAGGACTCTGATTGAAGGTCCGCGGGGGGGGGGGGGGGGGGGGGGTCAATTGGTATCATATGTTTACCGTGCATGTTCAAAAAAAAAAAATGTTCCCTAGATGGCCCTCTGTTGATTTTTATTTATTTATTTATTCATTTATTTATTTATTATTTATCTTTTTTCGCGATTCGCCAGAATTGACCAATGTCGTCAATTTAAATTTTGTGTCAGCCAATTTTTAAAATGCTTCACAATTTTTATCAGATTCGTTTCAAATTTTGTGTAACTATTCCATATTATATCCTCTCATGTTTGGCATTCGCCAAAAATTGACCGCTTGGTGGTGGTTTAAATCTTTCTATTTTTCAAAGTGTGTTACCTGCTGTATTTTGATTGGGTTTATTCGAAATTTTAGAATAATGCTCTTCATGCGATTCTTACTTAAAAATTACTTTTTTGCGCATCCCCTAAAAGTAGCCTCATGTTGCTCTTAAAAATTTTAGGGACCAAGTTTTTAGTTTTCTTGCCCAAAAAAAAAAAAAAAAAAAAGAAAGAAGTTCTTCCGCAAGTAATTGTAGTCAGATTGCTTTCATATTTTAACCGTAATCAGGGTTCAGGCTTCCTTGAAATGAACTTTTTATGGATCGGCAAGAGATTAGGCAAATACGGGCATTTGCAAAATTTTCGGTAATCAATCTTTCAAATGCTACTGTCACTTTTTGGCGAACCTACAAGCCTTTAGATACTTGATTCAGTAGATCTTGGGCCGGTCACACTGGCCCTGGACATTCTTGTAAAATAGCCATGGTCAAGAATGGTAACCAGTCCGTAAGAGAGTGTGCCCGCCCCGGGTTAAAAGCGTATTGTTTATACCTGATCTGGACATGCCGACTCGTAGGCACTTGTCCCATCGGCATTTACGACAGCTGTTACGCTTGTCAGGCGTGATGACGCAATTTCCGCTCTGACGACACTCGTAGCTCTTATTCTCATCCAAACCGCGTCGGAAAAACTTCTGTATTAAAAAATATAAATGCGGGTCGTGAGAAATGTACCATGTCTGTGTGTTTTATAACACATGATGTACTGATTTTTATGGTAACTGGGGGCAGAATCCTTATTGACAAAAGTATAAAAAATGAGATCTGATGGAGATAATATGCGCTACTTCGCCTAATGGTTTTATGTGTTGTGAGCACATTATGCCATTCAGGCTTACAGACGCGAGTACATGAGCTTGATATAACTTTTACCCTTCATAACTACATAAATTTACAGCCACCAAAAGCAAAACGAGTATGGTGAAGGGACGACTGTTGTCTGATTTAAGTGTGGTAATCCCGGGTTTGAGTTTGGCCAGGGTGGGGGATCCGGTCACGATTGACTGTCGCGCTGATTACTTTATAGAGGCGAATGCAGTGGGTTAGATCACACACCACGGAATTAAAAATAAGTGCGTTTTTTTTGTGTGTCTGTATGTGTGTGTGCGTATTGGGGCTTTTCCTTTAAAACAAATCTAGTATGTTATGTTATACCTTACATCCCTCACAAGAGATTGTACCAAAGTGCAAGCCATTCGCTGCATCGCCACACACCGTGCACTGTCTCGTTCCGCCTGCAGTGTTAACGCCAGGTCTCTCTGTAAATGTAGAAATATTCACAGGAATTCTTCGTTTGTGAGGCACGATTCTATTGGTCTTTCTGCCTCGAGGGACAAACAGGGTATATTAAAACACGATTCCCGATATTAAATCTCGGATAAAAAAAAGCAGACTCGACTTCAAGGGATCTTGCTGAATGGTCAAAATTTGCCTGCAATCTAAAATTAAACTATGACATGTGATGAACAGTCATGAACTGAAGCTTCGTTTCATAGACTTAATATGAAAGACACATGGTTGTTTTTGCTAGTTAAAATCAAATTGGCGTCAAGATACATGATGTTGTGAAAGGAAAAGAGACCAGAAAATAGTATATCATCATTCCACCCTTCATCGCGAACAGGAAAAGAACCGAGACACAGTTAGTTACATTATTGATATTCAATAACATTTAAAAACTCTTTTAAGTTGTAAAATTTCGGACAGCGCCAAATGCACTTTGAAATTGGGTGTTGAATCGGGAATTTACTGAAACCGCAAACGGCTTGAGTGTTTATTCTGTAATCCAGAGATCGTGGGTTCGAATCCGGCCCGAGGTGGTAAGCGAGTGATTGATATTAGCTCCAATTGCCTTAGCTAAGCGAATGCAGCGGAATTGATCACCTGTCACGGAATTCAAAATCAACACCCACTAAGTCTTTCGGCCATCTCTTTTAAAAAAATCCATGTTTTAAATTCAAAGCATGGATAACAAGATGGATAACAAGACCTTTCTTTGCCATTCCCATTTCGAGGCATTTCAAGTAGCGACACACTTTGCAGCGACCTCGCGTCTCCGGTGTTATACAGCACTTGCTTTCTTGTGGACATTTCGTTGGCATTTTCTGACCGCTTTCGATTGAAGTCATACAGCGAATAAAAAAGGCCTAAATTTGATAAAAAAAAAAAAACTTAATAAAAACACCCAACTGTGATAATTCATACTTCAAAATGGTTTTAAAATAGTGTTGTCACAAAGTATTATAAAATTAATTGTCTGATTCTTCTTTGCTGACACAAAAACGCAATCAGTCTGCCCCTTAAGTTCCCTCGTCCTCCATCTGGGATATAAGGTAGCAAATTAATAAATAAATAATCAGTTACCTTGCATGGCATACAGGACTGCACCCCGAAATAAACACCAGTGGCTTTGGGGCAGCCACAGATTCGGCATATCCTTATCACTTCCTCCTCCTTGTGTGTGGAAGAATCGCATATCGTATATACACGCATTTCATTCCCCTCGTTTGATCTCTGGATGTCGTTGCTTTGCTCACCGTCACCAGGATCATCAGACCCTTGCGGCTCCATTTTGTTTACGCCGGAAAGTTCCGCTGCTTCAGTTCCGTTTTGCATTTTCCGAATCCGGCGCAAGTCGTCGCACTTATCTGTGTTTCTGGTGTGCGCTATTGATGTAACTACTTTTTTTTCACCTGCGTCTGAGTTCTCCATCAGTTCCGCTCATTTCCCCCCTCCTTTTCCTTTGTGAATGCTAAGGATTGACGCATATCTAGACACACGACCTAAAGCAGGGGAAAAAGATGCTGCCCCTTCGCAGGCGCTTATATCGTGTTTCTAAGAGTTAAAATCATTGCATTGTCTGAGGCATCAATAGGCTCTTTTATTTCCTATATGCTTGTTGCTGTGGAAACCTTCACTGAAACAAGGAAATATAGTGTAAAATGTCAACAACAAATATAATATTTCTTGTCATTTCCCCAATTAGTACTCCAGGCTTTTTCTCTTGACTTGATAGCAAAGGAATTAATGTAGTTCTGTCATAGAATATTCGTCCGAGATTTTAAGAATGCCTTACCTAACTTGATATAATTTATCGAAAGAGTTTTCCTTCAGTGCTTGGACACCAAAGTGGCATTGGTGAAATTTTTACTTTAAGTTAAAAACTTGTATTTGAACGTTTAGCCAGTCGTAGAATTTGATGCAGTAGTATGTAACGATAAGGAGCAAAAATGTTTGCAAAGGATGCTTGATGGAACCCCTTCGAAGTAACTCGATTTCGAGAAAGCATACCATAAAAGTTCTTGTGTTTCGACACACTGAGTTATAAACTGAGGAATTTGCCCTTCGAGCAGTTTATGGTCAGCCCGTTACATTTCGTATATGTAAATGCATCGTATCCTCACACCCAGAATATACCCGGGTATAATTTGGGTTAGCCCAGGATATACCCGGGTATATTCTGTGCTAGCCTGAAATATACCCCGGGGTTTTATTGTTGGCTAGCAGGAAATATACCCCTGCCGCCTAGAATATAACCCCCCCCCCCCCCCCCCCTTCACAAAATTTTTATGAAATAATTCACACAATTTTTTAAATTTATTGATATCTAAACCACTACAAACTTGATAACGTGTGAATTACATGGTAGATGTCGATTGCATTTAACTCGTAATGCCTGGATTGTCGCTTCCAGTACATCATCTAGTTTGCTTTTGGCACAGTATTTTCGCATGCGTTGTCGAAATTTCGACATAGCATCAGGTCGTTTCGCCACCGAAATCTCGTAGATCCATTCTGAATATTCTCGATTAGATGAGGTGTAAAAGTTAAGAATTTCTCGATATCTGTCATCATTCATTTTGATTTTTTTTTTTCTTGCGTAAAATAACTGATTTGCTATTGAAATGGGGAGTATTTATACACGGTTCCAGGGTAGTATATATCAGATGTGCGATTCTCCGGAGTATGAGCTGTGATCAATTTTAAAGTGTTATCTTTTTGTGTCCTGATCTCCAGATTTATATTTGTGACTATTTACTTTAATTGATGTTTAAATTTTATACATTGAAAAACACCATTGTCCAAGTTTAGAAACACTCTTGGATGAATAGCTTTTGTTAAGTGCGATTGAAGTTTTTGATGTATTACGTACAAATGCCGGTGCTCGTTTTTTGATAAACTGATTAAATGTTTCGAAGGATTGAAATGCAATTGAACATTCTACACCTGTGTATTCTAGATTACAGGCATTGCGACGTAAAATCAATCGACATCTACCATGTAATTCTCACTTTATTCCGGTATGTAAATGCTAAATATAAATAAATTTCAAAGGAATGCTATATTTCATAAAACTGTGTGTGTGTTTCTGGGGGGGGGGGGTGTATTCTGGGCGGCAGGGGTATATTTTAGGCTAACCTAGATTATACCCGGGTATATTCTGGTGGGGATGTATTCTGGGCTGCTACACCGTATCAGGATGCAGAGATTTCCTTGGTATTTTTTAACACATTTTTTAATCATTCATAAGACTGGGATGGGATCTCCAGTTCGCCAGTTATTATGATATTCTGTTATTTATGTGTTAAGCTGCAATACGAGTTCCCCGCCCACTCCTCTACCCAATCAATCCCCTACCCACCGCCCCCCCCCCCCCCCCACCACCCCACTCACGCATGTGTACATTGTAAGGGGAAATTGCGCAATGATTTAACAGTCGAACTTGTCGCAATTCAAGGCTCCGTAATTACATCAAAAGGAAATATTTCATAAGAAGCTGAGTCGTTAAAAAAAAAACTCCAAACCAGCTTGGTACAAAGAAAAAACGATATGATTAAAATATAATGAAAATACATACTAACCGTCCGGTATATTCCAACAAATGATTACAGTCATGTACAATTGTCATCCACAGTATAACTGGAAGTATTTTTCCCCTTTAGATATTACACAGTTGCGGATTTGCGGGGGGTCGGGGGGGGGGGGACTGACAGGCTGGTATTTTTTTTAGGTTCCCCAACAACTGTCGTGAGCGTTGGACGGTGGCGAGTAAAAAAAAAAAAAAGGGGGCCGCACGTAAAGAAAAAAAAAACAGTGCCTCGGAGCTCAAATTTGATTTACGTTATTAATGAAAAACCCTGTCGGTTCCAAATATGTTTACTTATTTCTTATTTCTTAACACGTAAACACGGGGGGAAATCATAACAGTTAAGCACACATAGCAGCGCACTAGTCTTATGAAGCCTTTTAGCATGTCCTGTGGCCCGAAAAGTATTTTGACTGAGTCGCTTTATCCTTTACGCTTTTAATACAACAAGGCAAAGAACGCGACACCGTTTTAGCTTTTGAGATTGCCCTATAAGGAAGGGCTTAAACTAGGCCTGAGGACTCTCAGTATACCACAGCAGGCAGCCTGCGTGAGAATTGATCGCGAAAACAAGGCCAAAAATACGCCACTCAGGTGCATGGTGCACATAACAATCAATTGAAACATAAACAAGGTGCATTTCACTTAAGTTTACATATTAAAGCTACAGTGTAATAACTGTCATATAACTGGCGTGGAAATTTTCCCGGAGTTGGGGTGGGGGTGCCTCAAAAGTATTATTATGGCAGTCGCGTGGATACTGTCCTCATTTTGCGATAACCGTGGGCTTTAAACAGTGTGTTTCTAAGACAGCACTGAAATTGATATTAATGTTAAAATACCTATAATAAAATAATAAGATATATTTAGACTGATCAAATCTATAATTGAATTAGAAATATCTGTGATTCACTTTCTGATATCTCAAATCCACTTTTAATTAAATATATCTCCGTGATTACGTTTTGAATCAAATAGAGGTTTATTTAAGTATTTAGTTTGTCCGTGTAATTAATTTCAATATATCTTTGAATGTTAAGGAAATCAAAAATAAGCTAGCTTGCAATAAGAGATGCCTCAATTTGAACTTGACGAGAGTGCCGTGTTTCGCTAATAACAATAAATATTGGATTATTATTTGCTTGGTAAAAGCCAGTTTATTTTACACACCACAATTTGGTTTATTGCGCTACTTTAAATATTGTTTTCGGTTCCTTGAAGACAGTCGTGAGGATGTAAATCCCACGCCCGTTTGAATGGTTTTAAGTAATATTTGGCGTCCGTGCTAAGAACGGGCTTAATATCAATATGATCCTATATTATTGCTGTCAGGACGACTAAAAGGAAAAGTATTATTCTTGCAGTGAACCTGACGACTATTTAGTTTGTCCGTGTAATTAATATCAGTATATCTTTGAAGGTTAAGGAAATCCAAAGTAAGCTGTAGCTGTTGCAATAAGAGATGCCTCAAAATTAATAAAAAAATGTATAATTGTTTCAAAAGTCGGTAAAACACTCTTTGAAAAATAAGAATACATCAAGCAAATAAGTATGAATAGATTTTTGTTGAAGGCGATATTGCGCATGGACAAAGTGCGAAAAGACTCATGAGGCTCGATCTAATTGAAATACACAGAGAATCAAAGAAGCTGAATTGCCTTTAATCTACTACGTTAGTCTGTTCCGGAATAGACTGAATTTGACGAGAGTGCCGTGTTTCGCAAATAACAATAAATATTGGGATTTTTATTTGCTTGGTAAAAGCCAGTTTATTTTACACACCACAATTTGGTTTATTGCGTTACTTTAAATACTGTTTTCGGTTCCTTGAAGTCAAACGTGAGGATGTGAATCCCACGCCTTCTGATTGGCTTTAAATAATATTTGGCGTCCGTGCTAAGAACGGGCTTAATATCACTATGATCTTATTCTATTGCTGTCAGGACGACTAAAAGGAAAAGTATTGTTCTTGCAGTGAACTTGACGGCTACATTGCTATAGCCTTTTTCACCGCTCTGTCAAAACAGAAGCAAAACCTAACCATAACAAACATTAACAATCATTCCCACTTGCAAATGGGCCTTCGAACCTTTCTTCTTTGTTTTTTTTTCCTTCTCTTTTTTTCCGTTGGGTGGTTTCCAGAAAATCCCCCCAACACTATTTGACGGAGGAAGACAAAATATGGCACACATATAGAGGATGACGTGGTCTAAGTGAATCCTCATTGTTTTTACCACAACGGTCAAGGTCAAATTGATGTCAATTTTTTTAAATGGTTTCAAGAACCCCCACCCCCCCCCCCCCCACCCCTTCGGCGGAGCTTCATATTTTGTACACTTATAGACAATCATAAGGTCTCGGTGAAATCGAAAGGTCAAGGTTAATGTGAGATCGAAATATTTTCCGAAACGGCTATTTATGATGACATATGATTAAAAAAAGCGCTCGAATCCTAGATTGGTTGATAAAACGTGTTCAGTACGGGGCAACCCTGCATCCTAGATCTTGATTTTGCGGGTCAAGGTCAAAGGTCAGGTGATCTCGTGTACTGTAAACGATAGGGTAACTTATTGTTTTTAAAAAAGGTTGGCTTATTTTATGCCTAAATCACGTTACATAAGAGGTACCGGGGGATCTTGACCTCGGTCAAGGTTAGAAACTGGAAGTTGACCATCATCTCGAAAGCGGTTAGAGGTAGAGTGAGTTTGAGCCAATTTTCGACCCTAAACAATGTTGCATGACAGATAGCCCAGTAATCATGACTTTCTTGGTAAAAGTCAAAAACCGGAAGTTGACCATTATCTTTTCGGGATTAGAGATTTTAAGCTCTTTTCTACCCTTTGGGCCAAGAAGGAGTACCTGGATGATTTTGACCTTATCAGTCGCAATGTAATATGAACAGTTTATTTTGGGTTTCTGCAAGCGTGTCATTCTGCTATCTAACGGAATTCGGTCTTTTTAAAACAGTGTTTAATCTCAAGTCGTATTTATGGAATGCCATGTATTAGCCTTTAAATTATATTAAGAATTAATTTTTGATCTCAAAGATTGATTTTTATATGAAAAATATTTGATCTTAGAAATTATATTTTTGTAATTTTTTTATATTTTTGATATCTGTAAATGTATTGTTGATTTAAAAAATATATTGATATGAAATATTTAGAGAGGTCAAAAAATGTTTATTGATATCAAAAATGTTTTAATGATCTCTAGGATTTAATTTTAGAGATCAAAAGTTCAGTTCTTTATAGTAAAAATAAATTGTTTAATAGCAGAATTTCAATTTTGAGCTCCATATTTTTTTCTTTTATTGATATCAAGAATTTTGAAATTTATATGTTGAAATCTGCATATGATTTTTTGATCGCAAAAACTAATCTTTGATATCAAAATATCAGTCTATTTTCCATCTGCAATTCATAAGTAAACATCTTTGGATTAAATAATGACTGGCCCCTTATACAGAAATTTCTTTTAGTTCATTCTTGAGCTTAAAAATTGCTTTTCAGACCCAAACCAGGTGAGCCCGGAGAGGTCTGTAGGATTGACCCCTGTCAGTCCGTCCGTCTGTCCGTCCCATTTTTGTACGCGCTATATCTCTGGCACTGTTCGACCGATTTTAATTTCCTTTTGCACATAGAAAGACCAACTAGTGGAGCTGTGCGACGAACCGTTATTTTTGGATTTCTCGAAAAATAAAACAAAATCCGTAAATTTTGAAAAGTTTTAGCGCTTGACCTCATTATATGCAGTTTGTACGCGCCATACTTCCGGCCCAATTGAACCGATTTCAATTTCCTTTTGAATATAGAAAGATCGAGTAGTGTAGCTCTGCAACGAAACGCTATTTTTGGATTTCTCCAAAATTACAAAAATGTGGAAACTTTGAAATTTTTTGCGTTTGACTGATTATTATATGTCCCCCCCCCCCCCTAAGGGAGACATACATAGCATTTGATGTTTCCGTCTGTCCGTCCGTCCGTCTGTCCGCAGTGAGTTCTTATGAAATTAATGAGTTGATTTTTCTCAAAACATACATACATATTGAGATGCATGTCTAGATGATACCCGTGTTATTTTTTTCGTTCCTTCAAAAATTCTATTTTTGGCAAATTTTTGAACATAGAGGGGATTTTCGTGCATTTTATCACTTTGGCAGGCTATATCTCCAAAACAGTTCGTTGGATAAGGCTCAGACGTCGCAAGAACACACATATAGCGCAAATGTATACTGCGAAGTTTTTCTTAATTTCCTTTGAAAATGTATTTTTTGCGAATTTTTAAATTTTTGATTTTTAATTTTTTGGGGTCATATTGTTGCGATATCTCTGAAACAGTTTGTTGGATTAGCCTGAAACATGGCAAGAACCCACATATAGTGCAAATGTTTACTGTGAAGTTTTTCTTCATTTCCGTTGAAAACGTATTTAGCATCCCGTGAAACGGAAGGATATAGTTATGAGCTGGTCCATCCGTCCGTCTATCCGTCCGTCTGTCTGTCCACAAAAAGTACTAAATTTTGTCCGGCCGACTTCTCATGGAATGAATTGTCGTAGGAACGTGAAACCTTGTGTGGTGAAAAACAGTGCGTGATGAAAATGTATATATTGTAGATGTGCAACGTGGCATTATTGTCCAAATCGGCCAAAAATTGACGTCGTGGAAAAATGTCAAATATGGTGAATTTTTGGCTTGAACTTAGCCGTGACCCGATATTTTGTCCGGCCTACTTCTCATGGAAGGAATTGTCGTAGGAACCTCAAACAGTGCGTGATGAAAATGTATATATTGAAGATGTGCAACGTGGCATTATTGTCAAAATCGGCCAAAAATTGACGTCGTCTGAAACTCAAATGTGGTTAATTTTTGGCTTGAACTTAGCCGTGAGACGATATTTTGCCCGGCCTACTTCTCAGAGAAAGAATTGTCGTAGGAACCTGAAACCGTGCGTGGTGAAAATGTATATTTTGAAGATATGCAACGTGGCATTATTGTCAAAATCAGCCAAAAATTGACGTCGTGGGAAACTGTCAAATATGGCAATTTTTTTGGCTTGAACTTAGCCGTGAGACGATGTTTTGTCCGGCCGACTTCTCATAGAAGGGATTGTCGTAGCAACCTGAAACCTTGCAGCGCGGCTTGACCTGGTTTTACTTTTATTGCTTCACGGTGGATCCTGCCTTACTGAGGCTCTAGTTTTTGCGATTTTTTAAAATTGTTGATTTTTAAAGTTTTTTGGCCATATTGTTGCGATATCTCCGAAACTGTTTGTTCGATTAAGCTGAAATGTGGCAAGAAGAACCCACATGTAGTGCAAATGTTTACTGCGAAGTTTTTCTTCATTTTCTGTAAAAATGTATTTTGGGCGATTTTTTCTTTCAATTTTTGGGCTCGCCAATGTTGTACTTTTAAGCAAGGAATTTTTTCCACGTTACTGATTGGGGGGAGGGGGGCGGGGGAGACATATCCGTTTTTGTTTTAACAAAAACTCTGGCCAGTCTAGTTGTGTTCGGTGGGGGTCTGCGCCTTCGACGATGCCTTGCTCATTATTGAGATCAATAATTCAAATTTTCATCTTCAAAACTTAATTGATGATTCGTTAAATTTTGCTTAAATGTTTGCCTTTCTTAAGTTTGTAAAATTGACTTTTTCATGTAAAGCACAAATTTGTGCCACTTAAAATTATTGGTCGCAAATATAAATTGACAAAATCTACATTGATTTATTGATATTTTTAATGATATTTTCATATAAAAATTAGCATAAAATGTTAAAATGACATTCCGTACGTACTAACAATAAATAATAATTATCATGAACATTGTGATAACAAAATTACAACAGTAATAAGAGTACATGTTTGTCAAGTTGTTTAAAAAGATGCCGATAATTGGATAAACTAAAAAATATACCAGTAATTATGTCTCCGGCCCAGGAGAGACAGATTTTATATATTCTGACTGTGTGTATGTGTGTGTGTGTGTGTGAATGTCTGTTCTGAACAAAATGTGTGCAAGATATCTCGAGAGTGAAAAGTCGGATCGAATTCCCACTTGGTGAGATTGTTTTCTGGGTGGGTCTATCTATTTTCGATGTTACACTGTTACGAAAGGCGCGTGACGCTATTACGTTCAACCGCTGAACATTGGAGATCCTTCAGATTTTAGTGGCATTGTTGCTAGGTAGGTTCGGAATATTCTTTCAAGTTTTGTCTTTAGTAAAACAAGGGATGAACGCATATCACGTCATAACGTAAATATAGGTATGTTGCGAACAAGGTCTTGTGTGCAAAATAAATTGATAACGGAAAGTAGTATCCATCTCATTATGAAAGGCGCATGACGTCATTACGTTAAAATCTGCAAGATTTCTCAGCCGCTGAACATCGGAATAAGTTCAAATTTGGTGGGATTGCCGCTTGGTATTTCGGAAAAATTCTGTTAAATTTAGAAGGAACGAAGAGGCACATGGCGTCATCACATAAAATTTGTATATCATTTGAACAAGATCTTGTGTGCAAAATATCTCAACAACGGAAAGTCATATCGACTTCAAATTTTAGATAGCTATTCCTTGACGGCTGTGTCAACTTTTGCACATGTAATAAACTTAAGAAATTCGCGAATTTGTAAAAAAAATTTCTGTTGCTGAGCAAAATATCTCGATGACGGAAGTCGCATCGACTTAAAACTTGTTTTGTTTATTCCTTGCTTAAGTTGCATTTTTTTGTTTATCGTTAAACTCGTATAGAAAATTTTAAAAAGGTGTATGATGTCGCTGTGTAAAAAATATTACATGATATATTTTGCAGTCACCAAATCTAGCAGCAGCACTACTCTACCTATCCCCCCCAGCTCTTTTATTAACTAAACATAGCGTTTAACTATGCTGGGAATTTCAGCATTTTCCCAGACGATTCTCGAGAGCTCTGCATTCTTTAGAATAAATGCAAACAATAGCAACATAATTATCGAGGCATGGTTATTATGTCTCCCCGACCGAAGGGAGACATATGATGTTTGTAGTTCTGTGTGTGTATGTGTCAGTCTGTTGTGAACAAAATGTGTGGAAGATATCTCAAGAACAAAAAGTCGGATCAACTTCAAACTTGGTGTGTTTATTCCTTGGTAGGTCGGACGGCTCTGTCAGCTTTTGACGTATGTTACATGATTAGGGAAGATGTTGATGTCATTACGTAACAATCTTGTGTGCGACATTCCTCAGCCGCTAAACGTCGGAGAAAGTTAAAAATTTGGTGGGATTGTTGCTTGGTGGGTTCAAAAGATTCTGTCAAGAGTACAACGAACGAGTGCGTCATCACGTAAAATTTGCAAAATATCTTGGTAATAGGAAGTCGTATCAACTTTAAATTTTATCTGGATATTCCTCAGGTAAGTCGGAGGGTTCTGTCAACTTTTTACGCATGTTGCATTATTAGGGAAGGCGTATAACGTCATTACGTAAAAATCTTGTATGTAAGACTTCTCAACCGCTGAACATCAGAAAAAGTTGAAATTTGGTGATTTCTTGGCTTGGTAAGTCCGAAAAATTCACCAAAATGCCTTCCCCTACTCTCCAACCGAGGTGGATCATTTGTGACACAGTTATGAAGAATGTCGTTCTAGTGTTTTTCGGATGATGGGAGTGTACGAAGACAAGGTCTACATTATGGCTATAACTACACTTCGTGCACAAAGTTTTATCGTGAAGTTGGCTAAAATGGTTAGGGTCGCCTTTAGAGTCGTACTTACATTAGAAAGCTAATGGAGGGCGTTGATTAAGGTTTGCAAAAAAAAGCTGTATCGGTGAATCTATTTGTAAATGCCACTTTCAAGATCCGAATAAAAAGACGTAAAGTAAAACTTGTTTGTATGGCTAACTTCGAGTTTCGGATAACAAGGCGTACGGTAAAACCTGTCTATTGTGACCACCTTCAAGATTGGGATAAACAAAGTACGTGGAAAACTTCTGTAATGACTAACTTCAAAACCGGGATAAAAAGAGAGTATAGTAAAACCTATTTTAGCTACTACCATCTGGAACAGAACAGAAAGACCACAGTAAAACTCTTTAAGTGACCACCTTCTTGATCAAGAAAAAACACCTAAGCCTGAACTTGTATAATAAAGAGGACTGAAATACCCACAAATTAAGTTACGTTTCCCCCTTCCAGCTCGAAAATTAGATGAAGACGATACACAACCCCGCTACTGGGCATATGAAATTCATTTAAATAAGGCAAAATTTCAATATTATTCTAAAAATTTCACACACGTATTGAAATTAAACAAGGGGGTGGGAAATGGTTACTAGGGAATTATGGGTTTAGTCGGGAGACATTTGTTTTTGTTTACAAAACCAAAAATAACCGGTGTCGATTGAAAGTTTGTGATGTAAGCCCTTTTTCTTATGTTTTGTATGCACGGCCCGCTCTAGTTTCTAATATTGCCTCTACTTCACCTTTTTGTGCAATACTCATCTGCAGCTATTACATAATATGCCTCTCCATTAGGGGTCACTGTCAGTTGAGGTCAATTGTGAAGTCTTTATCCAGAAAACAAGCTGGAATGTATGTATCTTAAACACAAGAAATGTATGTTTATGCCAAGAAATATGACGCATTAGATTCAGAGAGGTATTTGAGGAAACACTCATTCGTCCCACTTGCGTTTTAGTCAGAGGCATATCAGGAGCGAAGATTTTGGGACATTGGGGACGGATATTAATCCCCTTATAGTCTTACGCACAATTCACAAATAAATCGAATGACCATACAATGTTATGGTCGCATTTACAGGGTTAAGCAGGTCTAGCTATTGATTTCTTCTTCGCCCCAGACTCATTTTCATTTGGTTGCCAAGCTGTTTCATATAATGGATTAATTATGTAACGGTTAGCATAGTTTTCAGTACCTGGAAGTAGTCTTCACTTTTAAAGTGTGTCAGCAGCTAAAAATATTGGCAACAATGCCCGCCTCCTCTTCCACCGAAGTGTGTCATCTGTTGCACAGTTATAAAGAATGCCTTTATATTGCTTTTTGGCCGATGGGAATGTGCAACACATTGTAATATATCATGGCTATGACTGCACTCAGTTCTCAGATCATTACAGTAACCTTGGGTAAAGGGGTTAATGTTGTGTTTAGATTCATACCTACATTAAATGGCACATGAAAGGGATTAACGGTTGGCAAAGAATCCCCAATGAAGCAGGAAATATGATATATAGCGAACACCATCCAGACCCTTTTAGAAAAGACTGGGGTAAACCCCATTCGTAGTTATCACCTTCAAGACTCACAGTATACCTGTTTTAGTGACCAACTTCTAGATCCGGATAAAAAGGTCATACAGTAAACCCTGACTTTTAGCGATCACCCTCCAAACTGGGATAAAAAGACGTACAGCAAAACAGTTTTAGGGGCTACCTTCCAAATTTCGTAAAAAGAGTACATTAAAATCTGTTTGAAGTGACAAGTAAGGAAAATGGTTACTGTGAATTTATAGGCTTTGTCGGGAAGACATGTTTTTGTTTACAAAGACAAGAAACTACATAAGTGTTGATTAAAATGTGTGATATAAGCTTGTACTCATGATTTGTATGCACTGTCCGCTCTAGTTTGCAATATTTTTCAATCGCTGAACACTGGTGATCTGTTAGAGTTTGGGGAGTTTGTAGAGTTTGCTTGATAGTGTCGGAAGTTTTCGACAAGGACCGTCTATTACGTCATTACGTAAAGCAGTTATCTGTTATTGAGCAAAATGTTTCAAAAATAGAGAGTTGGCTCGACTTCGAACTTGGTGTAGTTATTGCTTGAATAAAAGTCTGATCACATTACTTAAGTACAAAGTCAAAAGGCACAAACCATTAAGGACATATTTTACCCAAGGAATTGCCCCTAAGGCTTAATGCGTTTTTTTTAAAGGACATGACGCAAATGTCCTAATGCGAACACTTTCTGTTGCATAATTGTATAGTTTACGTCCTTTACACTGGGAATTACGGAAATGAACGCGTATTTTTAAGTAGTGCATTTCAATATCCTCTGTTCAATACATTGCAGGCAGGAGAGCCACGTCCTTTTTTACTGTGCGTGTAATACAGTAAAATAAAACGAATGATTGACATTTGAAAGGCAGCTTTTCTCGCTACTTGAGGGCCTTTCCTGAACGCCTTAAGTCTTAAGGGCTCAAGATATAAGTCAAAAGGAGAAAGAAATACTTACTTATAAGATCAAACAGTAACTTCGCCGTATTTTTTTTGTTCGCTTAAGCAAAAATCTAAAAGTCTAATGCAATTTGTTGTTAAACTTTAAGCTCATGTAGTCGTATGACGTCATTACATAAAAATGCATATCGATTTTCTCTATTTACCTTTGATACCCCCCTGTATTTTAGATGGCTATTTTGAAGATACATTTAATCCGTTTAGTTGGCACATGTTCTGTTGATTTCATTTATTCCCTGTTCAGTTGATATGCTTATTTGATTTCGTTAATCCGTTGGTGCAACGTTTTCAAATCAGTATTTTATCTTTGTGCAAGTCGGCCAAAATGGATCTTGATGTTTGAAATTTATTGGTAATTTGTTGAAGTTGATGCTACAATATTTCATTTCCAATGCTCTGTACCATAGAGGATAAGACAGGAATGCTGTCGGTAAGACTTTAACTCTGTTACCTTGCATATTATATTATGTTATATTATTTAATATTTATGTAATTAATGCTTTGAATTATGAATGTGGGTGTCACAAGGGGGCAACAATTTTTAAATGTAACAGTTCTGTAAAACGTAATGATGAATGTTAATTCGCTGTGTTTATTTCATAATTACTAATAATCGTCTTTTGTTTTCGTTTTTCAGTTTACCGTTGTCGTTGCCGTTTTCATCATCGTGAATAAGCGCGTAAACGATTGTCTTAATGTTTTTCTCGACCTATGCGATCACACTATTAATTTAACAGTCTTTTATTTTTTTTTAAATTGTGCAAGATTCGTGCAAACAATGGTTGAAAAATGATATAATCTATGTTACAAACCTTCAAAATATTATGGTGGTCATTTCTGTGTTTAATTTGTGCAAGTTTGAATTTTTAATGATGAATTATGATTGTGTTTGCAGAAAACAGAATTATTCTTTTATTTACAAAATATCCAAATTGATATTGTATGAGTGTAGGTTTAAGATATTTGTTCTTATTTTACATAGATGAGAAACTAAATAGGTATCAAATGAAAGTATGTAATATATCTCTGTATGCTGATGTTTTGTGTGCATCGGCGATTCTAGTTTGTCTATCTGTCAATTGTAATGAATGGAATAATAATAATGGCATTTTCAAAGCAATAATTGAAAAACAGCAAAACATATAATGGTAGGAATGCTAATTACTGATTTTTTTAGTTGTTATAACAGTTAAAAAGGAAAGGATGACCATAATGCTTCTTTTTGTTCTGGTAGTGTCTGTACACTTTCAGTTCGTGTACTAGATTATTAATATCTTAGGGACGAAAAGTTCTAACGATGAGCTTTCAAATAACTAAGACTTGGGGTTTTAGAGTCGTTCAAGTGTGGATATATAAGAGAGTGTTATGGAATCCTCTTCACAAAAATCACGGGAAAGGAATATAGTTCAATAGTTGCTTTACAGTTAACTGTTCGCCTGTACTTAGATTCTCTCATTCTCATCGTGGTTCACGCCGCGAAATCCTTTGAATTGGATCAAGAGGGTGCTCACAGTCTCGAATGAGCTGTTCATGTGGATCTAACCGCCATTTACCCGGCGACTTCGTTTATTAGATCCATATCTCATATCTCGATAACAAAGCGGTGGAGACCATGCTGACCGATGCGTTGGTCCAGTAAAAGCTTCCCGAGATGCTACAGGCCTTCCAGCTGTTCTGTCGTATTTCTTGACATCAAATGCCAAAGCCTATTGAACACTCGTCTGTCACCAGAGAACATGTTTGCTCCGATTTTTTCAGCTTGCTCGAAACCTTCTCCCTGTCCTTCCAGTGGGGCTAACTTACCTGCATTGGACGTGCCTCCACCCCAAAGGTCGTCTCATGTACATCCATCTGCGGGCGAAAGGATTCTATTTTTGGAGAAAAGGGTTTCTCATAGTCTTCAGCAGATGAAACAAAATCAACGTGTGATGATATCTATCAATGTACTTGGAAAACACAACTTTCTTACGTGGCATGCGAAAAAAGATCTGTACGAAAAAGGCTAAAAATAGTACTTAGATATGTAGAAACAGATTGGCGAAAAATTAACAAATTCTAATAGAAAATATTTTGTACTATGTAGAAAATATCAATTATTGCATAAAAAGGAACCTAAATGGATTACCGATGAATTACATCAAAATAACTGTTAACACAAGCGTAGCCACCGGAGGGTTCGGCCGGGGTGGGGGGGGGGCTCAGCCCCCTACTTTTCAGAGTGGGGGCCATAGTATCCTTCGGCCCCCACCCCCCGGTTACGAAAATTCTCCCCCCCCACCCCTATTGGAAAAACGTTGGTACACCAATGATTAATTCAACCAGATTAAATGGAAATCAGAATTACTAATACCTAGTGGGTTAAAACTCCAGTAAGTTTTAAAAACGGTAGCTGTATTTCCGACCTTGTCTGATGTCGCAAAAGCAAGCCAAACAAATCACAAGAATTTAAAATAAGAGATTTCAGTTGACTGTTTCTTGGGTGTTTCACTGTGGTGTCTTCATGTATGTTTCGGCCGTGGGCAGGCAAGTTCATTTTGAACTGGTAAAGTGCATTTTCTTCAAGTCTGTTCTCAGTCTTACTTGACTACCAGTCTGAGACACGAAAAGGATCACTAAATTTAATATATGCTTTAGTGTCTATTGTACGTTTTATACTTTTTTCAGTACATTTGCGTCCGTTTGCTATTGAAGACTTCAATTTGTGAAAATGAACCACTTCAAATAATACCATAAACATGGTTGACAGGGACCTCACACATTTTGCATACGTGATAGCTTTCCAAACCCGGAAGAAACTTGTGGTTGAAGAGCCATGCTTGTCGCTGTTCTCCAACAACCGACTTCTACAACGGTTTGGTCTGTTGTGTGCAACATCTTTTTACTCCGAAGACCCACTGAGGACCCGCTATTATAGTACTTACAAAAGAGAGGAACTTCTTTATAAAATATCTCTCACCTCTGCATTTATACATAACAGGTATATTCTCTCAGAGGTCAGCTGTTTCATAACAACGATATATATGTGAACCCTGGGCATTCTTATTATCACGTGATAGCTGATCATGTGATTGTTTTTTTTTTTAGGACGAATAAAATAAAACATAAAATTAAAAAAAAAAAAAAACGGATAAGGTATTTAAAACAGTCTGCAATAAATGTATTCTTGTATTTAGCGATAGAAACATAATATTACACTGTTGATCTCTGCTATAAAATAAGTAGTCCTAGATGACTCTTGCGGTCTTCCTTTCTTATAGCTCCAAGTAGTCCCAGTGAACCCTTTCTGTCTTCATAGGTCAGCTCTTCATATTTTTAAATGGTCATTTCTATTGCAGGAATTGTGGCCCTTTCGGATCCACGACATTCCGTCGAACGACATTTCATCGACGACATTTCGTCGAGCTACATAAAACAATATCAATAATTTAAACAATTTCTTTTATTCTCTACAAGTATATCAGTAACCTCCTTTGCAAATGACCAACCTCCTCTACTGACGACACTTCAAGAACACTAGTCACCACATTATCTACTACAAACACCAGTCAGTTTCTTATTCGTCACCCTCATGATTTTCCCTGTTCGTCAGTCGCCAGCGGATGTTGTGGCCCACGCCGCACAGGAACTCCTCTATAGTCTTTCGCCCTTCTGATCTGTCTCTGTACAAGGTGGAAAGTCGTCGCTGCAAGTCCACGTACTGGCACGGAATACGCTTCCTCGGAGGCGCTTCAATTCGATCAAGAGCGATGGCGGTGCGTGCTGCGCAATCTTCTTGCTTCATTACGCGAATCAACGTCCAGATGCTGGGATGTGCGTAACCCACTAGATGACTTAATCGGTGATTCCATGCCTCGGAAATATTGTAAGTGCGAGGCTCGCTGTGGAGGGTAGCTTCGTGGGCGTTCCAGAGGAGAGGAGGGTACCGAGGTAGAATGCGGCGAATTCGCACAGCCCCGGGATTTGCAACGTTTTGGTTCACTCGCCAGAATTGTGCCTGTGACGCAGGTGGAAGGGAAGTACTCGAGTTCGGCACCTGCAGGCACAGTATTTCGAAGAAAATCGACACCCGCCTCAACGTCCTTCACGGACAAAAACGCGAGGCCATCCAGCTGACCACAAAACAGGCGAAATTTCTCGCTTTCGCGATAGATTCCAGTTGGGCCTAACTCTTGCACCTTACGCCATGTAGTTCGGCGAGATGGTAGAAACACGCGCGAACAGTGACGTGTGGACTCATGATTTCGGCTATTGCGCGGATAACTGCCTGTTTAAGGTGGCAGTGAATAACGCTGGGGTCTGGATACAGAGCCATCTGTTCGCACGTTCTCTCAATAGCGGTAAACATCTCTTCGTAAATACCTTGCGACTTGCCTTGTAGCAGCGCGTGCACGGTGCTGACCGCAGTATTGGCCAGGGGCGCGCGGATGACATACAGTTAGAGAAAACCGCGTGGGGCCATTGCAAAATTACCGTCCATCAACCAGTCCTCCGATCGGGCCAGGTGGCGCAGCCCATCACGGGATGCAAACAGCAGAATTCGGGAGCCCACTTCCTGACCATTGTCGTAAACCAGAAACTGCTCTTGAGTTGCATCGGAAATCTGGGCTCATTCACCTTCTATGTGAAGATCTGCAAGCGAATCTGGTACAGGAGGAATATTACCGGCCCGGTGACGCTGGATCAGGCGCTTCATTGCCCCATCTTGTCCAAGAAGTGACCGCGCTGTCTCGCTCCAATCAGCGCGCTTGAGGTTGACGATGTGGGATGCTGACTCTCTGGTTTGGGTAGCAAACTGCATCATCTCGTTTTTTTTTTTTTTGCCTTCAGCGCCTCAATCTGCGATCAGACAAAGAAATTGTCTTATAATATTGAAAATCTCAGCTTCTTGGTAATCACAAAGCCGTTGGTTCGAATTCCACCCGCCGTGAAAATAAAACAAGTATGTCAGTGAAACAAACCTTTTTGTCATTCGAACAAGTAACATTTTATTAATATGGGGTCGCAGGTGCGTTGCCAAATAGTGCCCTATGGCCGCGGTGCGTTGCCAAATAGTACCCATTTAAATCATAAATAAAAAGAACTAACCTCTTTTCCATTCGGTTGAGCGTTTTCAGTGGCTGTGGATTTGTCATCTCCAAACTTGTGCGGAGCGTGACTTTGCAGCCATTATAAGATTTGCCATACAATAAACCACTGAGTCTTGTCTCTCTGACCGTATGAAAACCCCTCAAAACTAAGTTTTGGTTTTCCTCGATTCGTTGTAACTATCTCCATAGTTGGTCAGATATTGTCTTAATTTCGGAAAAAAACGGGCGCTTGTTATACAGACTCTGCCGAAGTACTCCGGGCTTTTATGGATTAAAATTTAGACAATCGGATAAAAAATTGCAAGTAATATAGTTACTCTGGTGTATGAAGGTTCCAGTTGGTTACCAACTCTAGGTTTTGAAAAATTCAAATTTAACTCAGTGATTCAAAATTGCAATTGCTATGTCCGTTAACAACCGTTTCTAATTGCACTTGATAGAGCGACTTGGGTATTGAATTGAATTGAATTGGTTTATTTCCGAAAGTAAACATAAGTTTGCACAAGAAGTTACGAACTGAGAGCAATTACTTAACAGACTTCAGAAAGGGACAAGCTGAAAGCGTCGTTTATAAGAATGCTTGCCCATTACGAACATATTTATTCAATTATGAAAAAAAAAACCACTTTGATAATGTTAACATTATTGAACGGTTTATGTATATAAGAATAAAACTGAAAATTTCGAACTAGCGTAACATACCCATGTTTATCTATCTACCTAATATTTGGCGTTAACTATCAAACAATTCCTTCATAACCCGATATGTACATTTTTTTAAGATGTCTTTTAAAACTACCAAATTTAGATATACTTCGTATTTCTTTCGGCAGCGAATTCCAAATGCAAACTCCTTAACACTAATACAGTGTTGTTTAACAACTGTTCTTGAGTATTTATTTTCAAAGTTTCCGTGTTGTCTGGTTTTCATTTCCTTATCACTAATTTTGAACAAACGTTGAATATTTTTAGGTAGTTCGCACGCTTTTGCTTGAAACATGACAATTAAGGTTTTAAAATTAACTAAATCGTATAAATTTAGCAGACGCAGATTATAAAACAACAAAGAAGTGTGCGCTAACCTATCAACTCTAGATACAATCCTTATAGCCTTTTTCTGTAGTAGAAATATAGGATTTATATTAGTTTTATACGTATTTCCCCAGATGTCAAGACAATATGACATGTGTGGCAAAAATAATGTGTGATATATTAAGAGTAGAGCCTTTTCGTTCAAAACGAAACTGGATTTATACATTATTGAAATACACTTTGATAATTTGCTTCGTACACTCTGTATATGGTCTTTCCAGTTTAATTTATCGTCAATAATAACACCCAGGAACTTGGTCGAAGTAACACGTGAGATTTGTTCATTACCTATTGAAATGTTAATTTCGTGACTTACTTTACAATATCCAAATACCATAAAGTTTGTTTTGGATACATTGAGCGAAAGCTTATTCAACTTAAACCATTTGTTTAGTTTTGACAATTCACCACTTATTATCTCACTCATATTCGTATCATTCTTACATGTAAAAAAAATGTTTGTGTCGTCGGCGAAAAGAATGAGCTTTAATAATCCTGAAACATTAACAATGTCGTTAATATATAAAATAAAAAGTTTAGGTCCCAGAATAGAACCCTGTGGTACTCCACATGCGACACTAAGGAGGTCTGATATACAATTTTCAATCTGCACATATTGTTCCCGAGTTGACAAATAATTATTTATCCATTCGTTTGGTAGGCCTCTAATACCATAGAAGTCAAGCTTCTGCAATAGTAACTTATGATCTATGGTATCAAAGGCCTTCTTTAAATCAATAAACACTCCGACAGTTGTAAGTTTTTTATCAACTGAATTGGTTAGCTCCTCTAGAAGCTCTACTAAGGCCAGAGATGTAGATCTGCCAGATCGAAAACCATACTGATTGTCACTTAACAAGTTTTGGTGATCGATGTAATTATTTAAGCGGGTTTCGAATAACTTTTCCAGAATTTTGGAGAATTGTGATAATAGGGACACCGGCCTGTAATTGCTAAATTTGGATTTGTCACCCGATTTAAACAAAGGAGTAACCTTGGCTTGTTTCATTTTGTTTGGATGGATTAAGTTAAGAAAGGTTTGATTGATTGCATTTTACACGCCTTGATAAACAAATCGCAATCAACACTACTTCTTCGGTGTATGTTTTACTTACAGATATCGTTCAGTGTCTGCAACCCGCGTTCCGTTATCATCAGTAGTGGACCATTTGGAGTTGGTAGAGTTTCGGCCCTTTAAACACTAGACCTTCCAAATGGCGGGCCTGCGGGAGTCGTGACGTGCCACATTCCGGAACGCGGCGGCACAATCATGATGGTGACCAGTTCGCTTCCTGTCTTCTTAGCCATATCCAGTTTGATGTTCTCTCACAAGTGTCTTCAGAGATTTTGGTCAGTCTTTTCTGGTTGTTACCACCTATGCCGAGCATCTTGCTCGTAGTCCACATCGACTGCCCAACAAAACCTCTGCATCCCGTCTCTGTCGGTGTACACCAAGCTCTCCAACCTTTCCTCTCGCTTTCGGTCTTTAATTCTTCATATTTGCTTCTTTTCCTTTCATGAGCTGCATCCAGCTTCTCTTCCCATGGTATTGTTAGCTCAATCATGGTGATCTGCTTCGTGGCGACTGACCATATGAAAATATCTGGTCTCAATGACGCATGAACTATTTCCACTGGGAATTGTAATCTTTGCTTCAGATCTGCCAGTCACATGCTGTTGCCAATATCCCGTCACTTTCTTGAGACTTCTTTTCCACCTCTCCTGCCTTAACAAATGTAATGAATGTGAGGTTTCTTGGTTTTTTTTTTTTTGGTTGGTCTTTACGAGTGGTTCTAGGAATGATGCAATTTCTTCGACTACTTTGTCATGCCTCCACCTGTATCTTCCTTGTTAGAGTGCTATGTGACATGACGATAGAACGTGTTCCAAAGTGCATCTTTTCCTGCACAGGTAGCATTCATCCGTTTCTAAGTTGTAACACCGCTTCAAGTTCACTGGCGTTGGCAGAAGATCGTATCCGCTTATCAAAAGGAACCCAAGTTGTATAGGTTCCTTTTTTAACAGGTCTTGCCATGTCAGCTTTCTTGGTGTTGCATGCTCCCACCTGGTCCACGCGCCCTGCAAGCTCATTGAAACTGCTTTTGTTCTTCGCTTGTCCTCTTCGCCTTCTCTAACTTGAGTTGGAATGATCTGTCGCCTTTCTGCTTTACTCGCCGTGGACCATCTTTTCTTGCCGCTCACCTCAAGGCCTCTCCTTCCTTGGCGCACTGTGTCGACGAGCTTCTTATGCATGACTCGGCTGGCTTTTGGCTTCTTCGATAGTTTGTTGCACAAACCATCTCCCACTCTGGCTTAATCGGACGTTCGCCTTCTGTATCCTTGAGTCAGAGGTCGCGTCTAGAAGAGACTGGTCCCTAACGCGTGATACGTTGTACTCCTCTGCACCAATGGTAACCTTAGCATGACTTGCTATAGAGTCCTACTGCCGAAAAGCTTGGTGGGAACGCCTAGCCAACGGTGCAAATGCCTACTCGCTGATCGTTCCATTTCGTCCACTCTGCTCAAGGGAATATTGTACATAAGCATATGCCATGTCAGTCTTGGCATTACGCCATGTTGAAAGCACCACGCCTTGTATCTTCCAGGAAGCGGAGCCTTGTCTATTTTCCGAAGGTAATCCTGTAGGTGGTTCATTGTTTTACTTGAACTTTCCGTGTCAGGATGACTGCCATCGTACCATTTTCCTAGGCATTTTATCGGTTCTTCATTCACTGTCGGTATTTTCTTAGTGCCATTGGAGAATCTAATGTTCTTTTGGATTTGTCCTTTCTTTATTACGATGCTTCGACACTTATTAGGTTTGAACGATATTCTGGCCCACGTAGTAAGCTCATGTAGCTTGTGAAGTATCCACCTGGTTCCTTGGCGATGGGTAGTGTTGACTGTCATGTCATCCATAAATGCCTTCAAAGACTTTTGTTGGATTTTGTTTATTTCTGGGTCCTTGCATTCTCGTTCGGCTGTTTTTATGATGTTGATTGCTGCTAAGAACACGACGACGGAGATTGTGCAACCTGTGACAATGCCTTTTTAGACCAGCCGACTATGTCGGGCTGGTCTTATCTTATCAATAGAGGGGTATCCGTCGTCTGTATGTACGTATGTACGTTTGTTCGTATGTACGTATGTATGTACGTGTGTAAACTTACTTAAAATGCTTCTTCTCCTTCAGTTTTGATCGGATTCCTCTCAAATTATACACGAATGTTCTCTAGGTAGGCCTCTCTTTAAAAAGTTTTTTTTTTTTGGCGATCCGCCAAAAATTGGCCAAATGGGGGACATATGTAATTTTGTGGTTGCCAATTTTCAAAATGCTTCTTATCCCACAATTTTGGTCAGATTTTCTTCAAATTTTGCACGAATATTCCCTAGGTAGGCCTCTTTTGAAAAATTACTCGTTTTGGCGATCCGCCAAAAATTGGCTAAATGGGGGACATTTTTTAATTTTTTTTTGTCCAATTTTCAAATTGCTTCTTCTCCCACAATTTTGATCGGATTCCTTTCCAATTTTGGATAGTTGTTCTCTAGGTAGACCTCTCTTGAAAAATTACTCTTTTTGGCGATCCGCCAAAAATTGGGTAAATTAGGGACATTTGTAATTTTGTGGTTGCCAATTTTCAAAATGCTTCTTCTCCCACAATTTTGATCAGAATTTCTTCAAATTTTGCAAGAATATTCCTTAGGTAGGCCTCTTTTGAAAATTTACTCAGTTTGGCGATCCGCCAAAAATTGGCCAAATGGGGGACATTTGTAATTTTTTGGTTGCCAATTTTCAAAATGCTTCTTCTCCCACAATTTTGATCAGATTTTCTTCAAATTTTGCACCAATATTCCCTAGGTTAACCTCTTTTGAAAAATTACTCATTTTGGCGATCCGCCAAAAATTGGCTAAATAGGGGACATTTTTTAATTTTTTGGTGTCAAATTTTCAAATTGCTTTTTCTCCCACAATTTTGATCGGATTCTTTTCCGATTTCTGGGTAGACCTCTCTTGAAAATTTGCTCTTTTTGGTGATCCGCCCAAAATTGGCCAAATGGGGGACATTTGTAATTTTGTGGTTGCCAATTTTCAAAATGCTTCTTCTCCCATAATTTTGATCAGATTTTCTTCAAATTTTGCACGAATACTCCCTAGGTAGGCCTCTTTTGAAAAATTACTCATTTTGCGATCCGCCAAAAATTGGCCAAATGGGGGGCATTTTTTAATTTTTTCATCTTATAAAAAATTGAAAGAATGACTCCTCATCAGCCACAACTACACCGATCAAGTGAGCGAATATTTTCTCCATTCAGTTACGGCTTTTTTCGTAACCGCTGTCTGCGAATTTGATCATGATTTTGTCTGTGATTCTTGGATATATATTCTGTAGGTCACGGCTGGTCACCATGTCCCTGGACATGCTTGTTCTAGTCTCGTCGCTGCCTTCAGTCGTATAAAGGTTACCGTATGTACTCCAGGTTTTGAAGGATTAACATTTAGCCCATTGATTTTACAATTGCAATTACGTGTTACTCTGATACGTGTGGGATTTAGTTAGGAATTTAATGACTTTTGATTTATTTCTTTTGTTTTTTTTTCATGTATTGTGTGATTTTGATGAAATGTCGCGCTCATCACTTTCGATGAAATGTCGCTCGACGGAATGTCGCTGGACAAAATGTCGGGATACCAGCCTTTTCTGTCCTAGGAAGATAAAAAGGTTCCGCTGGGACTAGCGGAGAAAATCCCCCTTTTTTCTAACTGCGGAGAAAATCCCCCTAGATTTTTGTCCAGTCCTGAAAAAGAAAATCCCCTACCCTATAGAACTTGAATATGAATATTCAATGTATTAAACCGTTGTTTACTGGAGTATGTACCTCCAGTCAAATTACACACTCTTGTCAATTCTTTCAGTGCTGCTGACAGATTCTCATGTATAAATAGTGGATATTATGCAGGGGGATTTTCTTCGTGTGCATGAAAAAAAAACTCTGTGGAGAGAGGCTTTCTTCGCAGTTGCACAAGTGGGGGTGGCATTTTCGGGGGGGGGGGCAGGGGGTGGAGGGGACCTTTTGGGTTCTCTGGGATTCGATTTTGAAGAGTGGTTGTACAAGAAAAGGGATTTGAAAATAGCATAGCAGAATAGAAAGGCAAGAAATCAAAATCAGACCGTGACAAAACTTAAATATTTACGATCTTTTCCCCGTTGAAGTACAGTAATTGTCGATTAAAATGTATTGTAAAGGTTTCGCATTTGAAGAATAGATTTTACGTGCAAAATGAACTTTCAAAAAAGCGCCTTATTTCCTTATCGTTGAGAACTCACTATATTTTGCTCCGCTCGTAAACAGCTGATCGTTATTTATGATATGTCTTAGCTTCAACTACATCAATAAAGAGTCATAGGGATCCGTCTGTTTCTCCGTGCATACATTAAAAAAAAAACAAGCACTCGTAGGGAGCACAGCCTCGAACCACAATTAAAAATCCAAAATGGCGGCCATGGTAATCTTGAAATTGTGTCGAGGTGAAATAGCATACGCCAGCCGACCATTATAAATCATGCATAACAAATATCCTAAGAAACGAATGTTTGATGTAAAGTTTAACGTGTTAACATATTGGATTTCGATTTTTTGGACGTTGTAATTTTGATTTTTTTACAGATGAAGACAATGATGTTTGTCGGTGTTCTCAGCGTGCTTTTGCCGCAGCTCATCCTTGCCAGTGACGTCATGATTGATACTGATAATGTCATTGCTGAAGTCGAACCATTCTTCATCAGCTTTGCCATGGATGCGTACATAATCGAAGAAAAACCACGATGGATGAACTTTGATTTTAAGTGTGTATATTCACAACCTTATGTGTCATACCAGTAAAAATTAAAGGGTTTTTTACTTAATCTACTGGATTTCGAAATTATCAAAGTATATTAATTTAAAAAGAAATTATTATTTTACTGAACATCCCTGTAGACTGAACATTTGAGTAGGTCTGTAAGGTGCACATTATGAAGTGGTTTTCCGCACAGGACCAATGCATACTGAGGTCTAGGAATGGGTGGGTCGGGATCGATGTGAGGAGAAGGATCTATGGGCAAAGGAGACGAAAAGATGAATGTGAATCTGTTGAATCATTATTCGCTTCCTTGGTTTTCGCATTCTAAACATAAACTTTTATCCATTTTCTATTTTTAAAATCAGGTCAACTAAATTACGGACTCTGATGACTGGTCTATCGCCTGCTCTTTTGAGATTTGGAGGTTCGCCTGCTGATTGGACAGTATTTGCCGATGACCTCAGCGCTCAAGGTCACGCGAATATGAGCGGAATAGAGCCTGTCCAATCCATTATGACGCGTAAGTATGTCATTAACTTATCCTTATTTTTGAGCTAATATAAGCCATTTATGTGTGGTGATTTATAAATTGGAAATTTAAATTAAAAAAGGGAATTATTTTTTCTGTGAATTTCAAGTTTGTTTCTGATGTGCAGAAAAATAACAATGTTTTAAATTGTTTCGTGATGTCTCGACAAAGCAAATACCAAAATTACACATGGCACCCTTGGTGTAGAATGCCTAATGTTTTCTTTTGCCCAGTTCGATTATATCTCTGGCTCCCGTTGTGAGTCTTTATGCAAACAAAGGACCGTTTCTTAATATACTCATCAGTAGAAATCAATAAATTGGTTCGCCCATCAATGCTGATGCAAGATTTTTTGTTCAAAGGTGATGACATCGACAACTTGGTTAACCTGACCAGGGATACCGGAAATCGGTTTCTCTTTGACCTTGACCTTCAGCTTCGGTACGGTGAGCAGTGGGACCCTACCAATGCCATACAGTTGATGCAGTATATGGAGAGCCAAAAATATGGCGACAACATTGATTTTGAGTTAGGAAATGGTGAGAAAATTTCTGGATCTTGTTGCGAACAGGGACTGTGGAATTCGTAATTCTTTTTAATTGGCAATAATAATAATACTACTAATAACAATATAATAATAATAAGAACAATATTAATAATAACAATAATAACAATAGTAGTAGTAGTAGTAGCAGTAGGAGTAGTAATAATAAGAAAGTGTCCGATTTTTTGTGACCCGCATGACCGTCATAGCGTTTTATAGTTTTGGCCTGGTCCATCCGTGCATGCACACACACATGCAAACTTGAACTTGTTCTCGCGCACCCTAAGGCACTAAATTTTGTGGAATAAGCTCCTAGACTTTAAATGGAACAACCAAAAACCTTTTGGAGATGCCGGAATAGAGAGCGAAGGATGGTTACTGCCATTATGGCCGTTGCTTGCCCATCCCTCTCAGTCAAATTTTGGAAGTATTCACAGTGGCTAACTAGCATTTTTTTGCAGGTTTCCGTAGAGTAGCATTGACATATGCATGGTCCTGCGCCCGCATGCATCCACACACTCTTAGACAATAAATGTCCAATCAGCTCCTCATTATTACGACTGCGTTGCCATGCAGTAATTTTTTCTTCTCCCATTTCACCTTTCGTCGGGGGGGGGGGGGGGGGGGGTAGGGAGAGGGGTGATGTCATGGTGCTCTAACAAACACACTTCTAATTATGTATGCACTGAATACACTTGTATATGGAGCTGAGTGATGTCTAATGTATATATCGTTTGTACTCCTAAATCAGCCAGTAAAATAACGTTATTAGGCCCCAACCCTTCGGATTGGGGTCTATAGGTTTGGGGTGTCCGTCTGTTCGTCTGTCCGTCTGTCCGTCATCGCTTTATATCCCTATGAATTTGGGGGGGGGGGGTACGGTTGGGGCCTGCTTGTGTTTCACAAATACTTACTTGTTAAGCTTCTGACTACATTGCCATCCCTTTTTCTGGAAATTGTTGGATTTTTCTTCTCTGTGCCTCGGATTTGCTACAAGAGGGTCGAAAACTACTCTGAGAGAAAGGGAAGGGCAGACCTATGTAAGGGGTTTAAAATTTGCTGTTTAAAAAAACATCTAAAAAAACCCAACCCACATGTCTTATGGAGTTGGAGATAAAGATAGAACAGAATTTCACTGAAAATTTTTGGGCTAATAATTTTCGTCACTTCGTTGAATTTGAAAAATGCCATTGCCGGCCAGTTCGTGGCAATACATGGGTAATCCAAGGCCTATGGACCGGTGTTCAGATTTAGTACAAATTTTGTCTTGAACACAAAAAGAGTATTTTTAAGCACGAATTGGTCCCCACGCTGGAAACGTCAATTTTACGTCAGTATTGGATCAGTTCGGTGGTCCACTGTTTGTTATAATTTTAGGGAGCAAAAGATAAAGTGCAATGGCTCAGAATTGCTCACGTATCCATTTGTTGTTTTTAGCAATAGCATTTTAACACTCCTTATTAGCCCCCAACTGGAATCGGAGGGGATCTATAGGTTTGGGTATTGTCCGTCCGTATGTCTCGCTGTCCATCCGTCCAACGCCGGCTGTTACTGCCACCCTGGTCATCCGTTTCCTTTCAAATTCGCTATATAGTGAATTAGGTGCGCCTCATTTCATTTTGACCTTGACCGAGTTTCAAGGTCATAATGCCCGATTTTCAATTCCCGTATGGGGCTGTGTATTCTACGATGGTCTGTTCTTATAATAACTGCTTGGGTTATGGGATGTCATGGGTAAAAAGGTGTTTTTTTATTTGTAATCTTTACAGAACCCGAGGTATACAATAGAGCGAACCAAGTAAAGATCCCTGCAACACGGATCGGCCAAGATTTTATTTCTCTTGTTCGACTTGTGAGGTCGTTTTCTAACTTCGAACAAAGCATGATCGTCGGACCTGATGTTGTACTCAACCGAGTAAATGGCTCGTCGTTTGACATTATGAAAAGGTGAGCTGCTTCGTTCTGTTGCGTTAGTCACAGTTTTCTGAAATGTTTTTTGATTTCAGAACCCGGCTGTTATCACACACAGAATCAAGGCCACTTCTCTGCCGCACAGATCGGCAAAGATTTCTTATCACTTACCCGTCTGGTTAAGTCGTTCTCTAATTTGAAACAAAGTATGGTGGTGGGCCCGGATGTTGTCAAACTCGATTCAGTAGGCACAGCCATTATCAAAAGGTGAGACGCGTTGATTTCATACAAGCCGTTCGACATATTAGTCCGGTTTGAGGTAATACATGATGTTCCTGTTTTTTTGTTTTTTTTTTTTGGGGGGGGGGGGGTGGCGGGGGGGGGGCACAGGCTGTAGACTCCAGCAGGAAGTTCATGGTTTTATGTAGGATGGTGCGGTTTTATTTTGGTTGGCCACCAGTTAGTGGTACTTGTAATAAATTTGAGTAACAGCAGGTTCTAGTTGTTCCAGTACTCTTGAAAGTACTACTATTGGTGAAAGTACCATCAGTGCCGCCGTTAGTACCATTACCTGTTACCTAGTATTTATTAAGGCTCAGTCTTCGTGCTGAGAAGTTATATTTGTTGACAACTACATAGACGAGTTTGCTGTGACGTCACGCAATTTTAGACACTTTTTTTGGTCGGCGCTGTATCTCCGTAACCACAGAAGCGATTCAATTGTTCTGTTGCACATGCTAAGACTACATAGTTGGCTACATAGTGGAGCAGTGCAACGAGGGGTTATTTTGAGATTTTCGCAAAAATTGGGGAAATGGGAAAACTTTGAAAATGCAGCACCATTGACCTATTCATTGGGTGTTTGTCGCATTGAAATCCTGTGATTTCGCGCCTCCGGTAGACTTAGTTTTACTGACATACTTGTTTCTTTCCTATTTTTACAGCGTAGTGGAACAGGCTGGGGCGGATCTAAAGGCTGCGACATTTCATCAGTAAGTCCTAAAATCTTTCTCAATGGATTACTGTATTTACTTATTATCTAATAAGCTAATTTTCAACGCTTAGGTATTGTGCGCAACAAGTTTCCTGCGTAAAGTGACCTGTTATAACAATGAACCATGTCTTTAAAAGGTTCGGTACCTATCACGGAGTCTTATTATGACTTTAATGTTGATAGAAATAGGCAGAAAATGAACAGAAATGTCAACTTTGCATATGTTTTCAACAATTATTAGCTGCTGTACACTTAGCGGATATTGATTTGAACGTGAAGTATTTGTGACCAAAAAAAAATGTTGACTTTAGGTCACCATTCTCGCAATTGATCAATGTTGTCTTTGCAACATCACTCAACGGTCGTATTGATTGAAAAATAACTGCATAATCCATCGATTTGTTGTGTTCTGGTCACCATTAAAATTATTGACTTTCGGAATCAATCAGCTTACCAATTTACCCAAGTCATATAACAATTTTGTTTATCGTTTTTTTTTTTTAATTCCTTTTTGCTTGGTTTGTAGCTATTACTTCCGGGGAGATATAGCTCATGTGAAGGACTACATTGACCCGTCGCACTTCGCCAATCTTCCGGACGCCATCGGCGTCGTCAAGCGCGCCATCGGCGAGACGAGTCACCCGGACACGACCATCTGGATCGGCGAGACGGCCGACGCCTGGCACAGCGGCACCGCCAATGTCTCCGACCGATATGTGTCTGGATTTCTGTAAGGGTCTTGTTTTTAGCATTTGATTAGAATGTAGTTTTTAGCTCAAGCTTCTAAAGAAGCAGGGGCTATAACAGTCGTTGAAAGTATGTGCGTTATGTGCGTACGTACGCTTTTAAGTTGAAAAATCGTATGTTCTCCTAGGTATTTAGCCTGAATGTCTTGCAATTTTGGTTGATGGTAGCGGACATTTTGGCGATTCACCAAAAATTGGCGAAATTATTGGCCAAAAACCAAATTTCTTCATCCTTTTCGTGTCTCCTCCTAGGGTTTTGATGGAAACGTTCTAAAAATTAGTGGAATGTAGGGTGCATAAGTGTCCATCTGGCTATTACTTTTGTGGCGATTCGCTAAAAATTGATAGCGAAATGATAGCGAAAAAGCAATTTTTTTTCGTAAAATCTTAACTACTTCCAGGAAAGTAATCTTTCTGTCTTGAAATTTTAGCTTAGAGTAGCAAGCTTTACTGCCTATATGACTATTACTTTTTTTGGTGATTGGCTAAAAATTGGCGAAAATTCTCGCGAAAACCCAAAAATATTTCAGTAAAATCGTAACTAACTGCTGGAAAATAATCTTACTGTCTTGAAATTTTAGGTGAAGGTAAAAGGCGTTTCTAACTACCTGGTCATTACTTTCTTTGCTGATTTGATAAAAATTGTCGAAAATTTTGGCTAAAAACCAAATTTTTTTTCGTAAAATCTTAACTGTCTCCAGGAAAATAGTCTTACTGTCTTGAAATTTTAAGTGAGAGTAGCAAGCTTTACTACCTATCTGGGTTACTTTTGTGGTGAATGGCCAAAAATTATCGAAACTTTTGGCGGAAAACCAAAACATTTTCGGTAAAACCTTAAATAACTGGAAAATAGTCTTAGTGACTTGAAAGTTGAACTAAACATAGCTGGCTTTATTACCTACCTCGCTGTTACTTTTTTCGTGATTCGCCAAAAATGGGTGAAAATTTTGGCGAAAAACCAAAAACATCTGAAATAACTCCAGGAAAATAGTAATACTGTGTTGAAATTTTAGCTAAAGGTATCAGGCATTGCATTATACCTGGCTGTTAGTTTTTTTCGTGATTGGCCTGAAAATTTGCGGAAATTGTGGCGAAAAACCAAATTATCACCAGTTTAATCTTGGCGATCTCCAGGGAAATAGTCTTGAAGTCTTGAAATTTTAAGACAAGATAGCAGGCCTTTCTATCTGGCTGGTACAATTTTTGATGATTGGCCAAAAATCGGCGAAAAGTTTGGCGAAAAACCAAATAAAATTCAGTAAAATCTTAACGAACTCCAGGAAAATAGCCTCATTGCCTTGTTATTTTTAGTAGCACACATTACGAAGTGGCTATTTCTATTTTGGCCAATTGACCAAAAATTGGCGGAAACATTGGCCCAAAACCAATATTCTGTAAAACGCATCTCCTGGTTTTTTCATGGAAACATTCTACAAGTTTGGTGGAAGGTAGGGTGCATCGGTGTTCACCTATCTGTTGCTTGTTTTTGCGATTCGATAAAAATTTGCGGAAATATTGGCGAAAAACCTAATCGTTTTTTGTTAAATCTTAACTAACTCTAGGAAAAGGTAGCAAGTGTTGCTTCCTACCTGGTTATTACTTGTTTTAGTGGTTGGCCATAATTTGCGGAAATTTGGCGAAAAAAATACAAAAATATTTTTAGTAAAATCTTGACGAACTCTATAAAAGTAGTCTGACTGTTTTTAAATTCTATTGAAAGGTAGCAGGCTTCATACCTTCCTGTTGTTACAGTTCTTGGGGATTGGTAAAAAATTATCGAAAAACAAAAAAAAAAAAAAAAGGAAAAACAGAAAAAAAAGTAAAATCTTGACGAACTCCAGGAAAATAGTTTTAGTGTCTGGAAATTTTGAAGAAAAGTGGCAGGCAATATCTCCTTACTTGCTATTACTTATATTCGAACTTACTTTGCTATTGTTTCTCTCTCTCTCTCTCTCTCTCTCTCTCTCTCTCTCTCTTTTTTTTTTTTTTGTGATTCACCAAAACCTGGCGAAAAACGAAACAAATTCAGTAAACTCTTAACTCACACCACAGAAATGGCCTCACTGTTTTGGAATTTTGATGAAAGATAGTGGTCATTGGTACTTACCTGGTTATTTTGGTTTTACGTAATTCAGAAAAAATGGCGGAAATATTGGCGAAAAACCAATTCTTATTAATATCACTACTAATGCTAGGAATATAATGTTACGATCATAAAATATTGAATTGTGGAAGCGGGAATTCTATCTGGATATAACTCTTTTGTTGATTCGCCAAAAACATTATTGAAAACTCAACTGGCTCTAGGTATTTGGCCTTAATCTCTTGAAATTCCGATTAAGGGTAGAAGGTTTTGGTACCTACCTGGTTATTACGTTTTTTCGTGGTTCGAGTAAAATTGGTGGAAATACTAGCCAATAACATTTTTCATGAAAACGTATCTCCTCCTACGATTTAAATGGAAACGTCGTAAAATTTTGATGGAAGGCAGTGGCATATATGCACCTGGCTGCTACTTTTTTTGTTTGCCGATTCGAAAAATATTGACCGAAAAACGTGACTATTACTTTTTTGCGATTCGCCAAAAATTGGCGGATTTATTGAGGATAAACCATTTTTCCATTAAAATCTTAACTGACGCCAGCCTTCCTGTCTTGAAATTTGAATTACAGGTTATACTTATATGCCACAAATCTTGACATCAGCATTCGTTAGCCGGGGCATTGTCCATGGGCAATGTTGTTTCTGTTTTGTATAGCAGAAATGTAGAATGTATACCTCCTGTAGAGGAAGATAAATGAAGGCAATTTCTATCGCTGTACGACGTGCGCTGATTGTAATGACGTATTTTAAATAGTTTTTTTTTTTTTTTTTTATTTTAGTTTCTAAACCCTATTTCAACATTTATCCTGGAAATAAAACCGAGGAAAAATTGTAAATGAGCGAAAAATAAATAAGAAAAAAAGAATAACACACAAACAACAATATAAATAAAATAATGTGTGTTTCGTGTTTAGGTGGATGGACAAGCTGGGCGTGTCGGCTCGCGAGGGCGTACGTGTGGTCATCAGGCAGACGCTGTATGGCCACAATTACGGCCTCATTGACGTCGATCTCACCCCCAACCCGGTGAGTGCGTTCTCTCATTCGTTGTGGTAATGAGCGATAACAGAGGAGTTAATACAAACGCACTTCCCTCTTTCTAATGTTATGAAAAATGTTTTGAAAACGCCACGTTTTTAACGTAATAATTAAAGTTATTTTTCGTTATTTGTGAATCGGCGGGAAAAATACTTTTTTTTCCTGATATTTTCTTTATCCATCTAATGGTATTCAGAAAAATTATTTGAGTTTTGAATTTAATTTGAAATATCCGGATTGTTTACATTTTCTTGAATTGAACAGGATTACTGGCTGTCTTTGATGCACAAGCACTTGGTTGGTACCAAGGTACTCAAAGTGACGTCACAGAAAGTTGTCAATACAACCAGGGTCTATGCACAATGCACGCAACAGAAAGGCTGGTATGATTTCTCCAACCACTCTCCTCCTGATTTTGGGCTTTTTTCGGTGGGAGGGAGGGTGCGGGGGGATAGGAAAATGGAAGGGGGGAGACTATTATGACTTCCCGAGGCTTGTAACTGGTAGGCGATTGCTACAGTGTGCGAGGCTGAGGGAGGATTTTCGGGTCAGAAACTACTATTTCCTTTGTACATGCACTGGCGCCCATGAAATAAAATCTAAAGCACTGCCTGATGTGGCTTAGCAGTGTATGTACGCCAGGACTCCAGTATTCAGACAAACTTTGGAATTGGTCAAAAGTGGTCGTAATTCTGAGGTTCTCCATGAAGTGACTGAGTTGGAGCGGTATTCACGGGGTGGTCTTATTTCCTGGGGTTGTCGTATCCCGCGACTCGGGTCTATTTCTCTCCTTTTCTAGGACAACTTTCCCGAAAGGAAGTGTGACTATTTTTGCTCTGAACATAAATCCCAACACGTCGGATACGATCCATGTTGACATCGGCAAGCGGAACGGACAGAAGGTGATGGCGTTTTATATGACGCCGCCCAACATGGACATACTCTCCAAGTAAGTCTGTGAAGCCAGTCAAGTGTTCAGTTTCCCGCGGTGTACGTATTTTCTCGCTATGTATTCAAGTACTATGCAAATTCTGAAGTATTTAAATATTCAAATTTCTACGTAGGCACTGAAGTATGCAGGTGTTTAAGTACCTATGTAGGTACTGAAGTATGCAAGTATTTAAGTACCTGTGTAGGTAGTAAAATATATACATATGTAGGTTCTGAAATATTGAAGTATTCAGGTACTTATGTTAGGTGAAGAAGTGTATAGGTAAAGTACCTATGCAGGTACTGAAGTATTCTTTTGCGTATAAATCCATTTATATTTTAACTTTATTGCTGTCAGAGTCATGACCAGATTTTAGCTTTAGTCATAAAAAAGACCTCAGAAAGTATTTATATTTTCAGGTCTGTGATGGTTAACGGACAAGTTCTGAAAATGGTGGACAACTCGACACTTCCGGTGGTCAAGGCCAAAACGATGGATTTAGCCAATGGGATCACACTTCAGCCGCTGACGTTTGGTTTCTTTGTTTTACCAAACGCCGGCGCGAAAGCTTGTATGTGATGTCTTGTAAAGGCGAGGTAGTGTCATTTAGCCCCCTCTCGCTTCCCCGCAACCCCCTCCTCCTTCAGAATCGAATTCGATTGCCCACTGTGGACTATTTTTTTTTATTTTCCCTGTTGTGGTTTCCATTCGGTGTGCATGGAGAATGCGGACCATTAGACTACCAGTCCTTTTGTTTGATCAACTATCAAAATATTGGGCTTTATGAGAGTTTCCACTGGGAACTGGCACAAATATTTTTTGTTTTCAAATTAGGATTTTAAGCGCTTTGACGTGACAATTAACTGATTGGTAATAACCGGTGCTTTTGTGTATGGCGTTAATCAACACTAGAAATAGTGTATCAAACGATACTCCACTGCCAGAAGAACTCTGCTCTGATTGGCCCATTACGTTCAAATAGATAGCTGTCTCAAGTCTGATGGTTTTTGATTTTACTGTTTTATTATTTTTTTCCAGCATGTGAAATTAAAACTGAAATTGAAAATCTTGCATTCACGAATGGTAATGTCTCCAGCATTCTTAAAATTGAAAGCGATATTGTCCGTAGAGTACGTTCTATTCATACTTCTGAAATGCCGGCTTTGTAATGGTGGGGTGTAAAGATATTAAGTAGAGCTCTTGATTATTCTCCGTGTAACGGAGGGATATAGTTATGAGCTAGTCCCTCTGTCCGCAGTCGTGTCCGGGCTATATCTATGAAACTATAGGTCGGATTGTTTTGAGTTACACACAGATAGTATACATACGGAAGCTGTGCAGCGTCGTGTTTTATTCCCCACAGGGAATATATGCGATCGACCGCGTGTCTGTCGGTCTATCGGTCGGTCTGTCATCAAGAGCTTGTTAACACGATAACTTACAAACTGCTGCAAGGATTTTAATGAAACTTGGTATGTAGCTTCTATGGGAACAAACACAGATTGGTATTGTAAATGGGCCAGGTTCGTCCAAGGAAAATGGACCAGCTGGACTTGGAAAATTTCATCTGTTGATTGATTCTTGATGGCCGTGTTTAACTGATGGGGGCCTGTGGGGAATATGTGGTCTTGACACTGCACACTGCTCTAGTTTTTATTCGGATTCATAAAAAATTGTGAAAAGGACAGTTTTTTTTTTGTTTGTTTTTTTTTTTTTTGATTATTGGAACGTATTTTTCGGCGTGCTGTCCAGGCTGGATCTCCAAACGTATTCACTCAATTGTGGTAATATCTCATGGCTGTGTGGAGCACATATTGAAATTGTACAGCATCGTACTTTTGTTGGGATTCATGAAAAATTGTCTAAGTGACAGTGTTTTGAAATATGTCGAAATTTTGAAAGTTGAAAGAAGTAACATTTCGTCAAGACTATATCTCGAAAAATAGAAAAATATTTGTCGAATTATTTTAAAATTTCACACATGGATAGAACAGATACTGAACTGTGCAACGTCGATTTTTTTTTTTTTTTTTTTTTTTTGGTATTCGTGAAAAAATGGTCAGAATTAAAGATTTTCACTGATAATAAAGTAATATGAGTTTAATTTTGAAAAGTTTGTTGCCTCCTGTACGGAACAGTTAGTTTTATCATCATTGAAAGGTTAGCACAGATTGTTCTCCATATTCCTATAATTCCGAACGCATATTATGTGTATAAAATTTCCAAAATCACTTCTTTAAAATATAAACTTAGCTGTTGTCGAAACTGAAAAGTGTATAACTGTTAAAATTGAAAAAAAAAAAAACGTGATGAAAATGGCAGACATTTTGCAAACCGACCTTAGTATCGATTTCGTAGGTCACCAGCGTTACTCAGGGGTCGTGCTTTTCTGAGGTTCTAATTTTTTTCTAGCATTTTTTATTTTTTTTTCAATCACCAGCTAATGTCAGTTTCGTACGAGTGGTAATGGATGGTGAAAAAAAAATATATTGTTTTTTTTTTTTTTTTTTTTTTTTGTTTTTTTTTTTTGTTTTTTTTTTTTGTTTTTGTTTTGTTTTTTTTTTTGTTTTTTTTTTTTGTTTTTTGTTTTTTTTTTTTTTGCTTAACCGCAAGTCTAGGCACTGATTTAAATGTGAAAATTTTGACGGCATTCCAGTGACATCACGACCAGACATTGATAATTTTTAAAAAGCCATGTCAGTACGTCTGTTTGTTGACGTCAAATGTACGTTAACATAAGAACGTAGGAGTAACCTCTGAATCAAGAAGCAAGCAATTTTAAATGACTAATTAGCTTCAGATTCCTACTTGGCTGTGCCGTATTTCCGATAATTGTGTGGCTGTGTGTTTCCTTTTTGAAAGAAAGTGATTTGCAAAGGGCTAATTTTGTGTGAATTGTTTATTTCCCACAGGGGGGGGGGGGGGTATATATGCGATCGACCTTGTGTTGGTCTGTCAGTCTGTCGGTCGGTTTGTCATCAATAGCTTGTTAACACGATAACTTTAAGTCTGCTGCAAGGATTCTAATGAAACTTGGTATGTGGCTTCTATGGGAACAAGCACAGATCGGTATTGTAAATTGGCCAGGTTCGTCCAAGGGAAATGCACCAACTGGACTTAGAAAATTTCAGCTCTTGGTTGACTATTGATGGCCGTGTTTACTGATGATGAGGGGGGGGGGGGGGGGGAGGGGGCTGTGGGGACTATGTGGGCTGTGCATACTGCTCTAGTTTCAAAATGTACAGAAGTTTCTGTTTAATGTTCTAAAAATCAAAATGTGTGTGTGTATCTTCAAAGAACCCCTGTTATTGCTTGTCGCTTTACCCACCAAAATCGAGAGAGATTTTTCTCTTTGACGAGAATCAGACGTTATTAAGATTTCATTATTCCGACCATAAGTTGTTACAATAGAGCGAGTACAGCGTGGGACCATAAAAATGATGCCTTTATATCCGGGAGGAGTGTCAAGTGGGATTTTAAACGATATTAAGTGTCTATTTAGTGTGCTGAGGAGCTTAATTTGCTGTGTGTAATATATGTATTTATCCCTGAACGCAACGATCGATAAAAAAAATACTGTTTTCACGAATTTGCATTAAAAACTATGCACGGAGACACTGATATGTTCATGAAACATCGATTGTCTTTCGGGAGAAGAAAAGAACAGTAATTATTGTCTGTTGAATGAGGACGTCGTTAATGAGACCAAACCATGTCATATTAAATGTCGTTATAATGGGGAGCTAAATTTACATAAGTAAAACTATAAGGGAGATGTTGTAGCCGATGTCCGCATACATGGGGTTCACTATATGGTTGTATTTGTGGAGCAAACTGTACATATATGGGAGAATGTAGCTTTATCATAAAGGCAAAATTTCATCTGTTGATTGATTCTTGATGGCCGTGTTTAACTGATGGGGGCCTGTGGGGAATATGTGGTCTTGACACTGCACACTGCTCTAGTTTTTATTCGGATTCATAAAAAATTGTGAAAAGGACAGTTTTTTGTTTTTTTTGTTTTGTTTTTGATTATTGGAACGTATTTTTCGGCGTGCTGTCCAGGCTGGATCTCCAAACGTATTCACTCAATTGTGGTAAAATCTCATGGCTGTGTGGAGCACATATTGAAATTGTACAGCATCGTACTTTTGTTGGGATTCATGAAAAATTGTCTAAGTGACAGTGTTTTACAATATGTCGAAATTTTGAAAGTTGAAAGAAGTAACATTTCGTCAAGACTATATCTCGAAAAATAGAAAAATATTTGTCGAATTATTTTAAAATTTCACACATGGATAGAACAGATACTGAACTGTGCAACGTCGATTTTTTTTTTTTTTTTTTTTTTGGTATTCGTGAAAAAATGGTCAGAATTAAAGATTTTCACTGATAATAAAGTAATATGAGTTTAATTTTGAAAAGTTTGTTGCCTCCTGTACGGAACAGTTAGTTTTATCATCATTAAAAGGTTAGCACAGATTGTTCTCAATATTCCTATAATTCCGAACGCATATTATGTGTATAAAATTTCCAAAATCACTTCTTAAAAATATAAACTTAGCTGTTGTCGAAACTGAAAAGTGTATAACTGTTAAAATTGAAAAAAAAAAAAAACGTGATGAAAATGGCAGACATTTTGCAAACCGACCTTAGTATCGATTTCGTAGGTCACCAGCGTTACACAGGGGTCGTGCTTTTCTGAGGTTCTAATTTTTTTCTAGCATTTTTTTTTTTTTCAATCACCAGCCAATGTCAGTTTCGTACGAGTGGTAATGGATGGTGAAAAAAAAAAAATTGTTTTTTTTGTTTTTTTTGTTTTTTTTTTTTTGTTTTTTTTTTGTTTTTTTTTTTGTTTTTGTTTTTTTGTTTTTTGTTTTTGTTTTTTTTTTTTGTTTTTTTTGTTGCTTAACCGCAAGTCTAGGCACTGATTTAAATGTGAAAATTTTGACGGCATTCCAGTGACATCACGACCAGACATTGATAATTTTTAAAAAGCCATGTCAGTACGTCTGTTTGTTGACGTCAAATGTACGTTAACATAAGAACGTAGGAGTAACCTCTGAATCAAGAAGCAAGCAATTTTAAATGACTAATTAGCTTCAGATTCCTACTTGACTGTGCCGTATTTCCGATAATTGTGTGGCTGTGTGTTTCCTTTTTGAAAGAAAATGATTTGCAAAGGGCTAATTTTGTGTGAATTGTTTATTTCCCACAGGGGGGGGGGGGTATATATGCGATCGACCTTGTGTTGGTCTGTCAGTCTGTCGGTCGGTTTGTCATCAATAGCTTGTTAACACGATAACTTTAAGTCTGCTGCAAGGATTCTAATGAAACTTGGTATGTGGCTTCTATGGGAACAAGCACAGATCGGTATTGTAAATTGGCCAGGTTCGTCCAAGGGAAATGCACCAACTGGACTTAGAAAATTTCAGCTCTTGGTTGACTATTGATGGCCGTGCTTACTGATGATGAGGGGGGGGGGGGGCTGTGGGGACTATGTGGGCTGTGCATACTGCTCTAGTTTCAAAATGTACAGAAGTTTCTGTTTAATGTTCTAAAAATCAAAATGTGTGTGTGTATCTTCAAAGAACCCCTGTTATTGCTTGTCGCTTTACCCACCAAAATCGAGAGAGATTTTTCTCTTTGACGAGAATCAGACGTTATTAAGATTTCATTATTCCGACCATAAGTTGTTACAATAGAGCGAGTACAGCGTGGGACCATAAAAATGATGCCTTTATATCCGGGAGGAGTGTCAAGTGGGATTTTAAACGATATTAAGTGTCTATTTAGTGTGCTGAGGAGCTTAATTTGCTGTGTGTAATATATGTATTTATCCCTGAACGCAACGATCGATAAAAAAAATACTGTTTTCACGAATTTGCATTAAAAACTATGCACGGAGACACTGATATGTTCATGAAACATCGATTGTCTTTCGGGAGAAGAAAAGAACAGTAATTATTGTCTGTTGAATGAGGGCGTCGTTAATGAGACCAAACCATGTCATATTAAATGTCGTTATAATGGGGAGCTAAATTTACATAAGTAAAACTATAAGGGAGATGTTGTAGCCGATGTCCGCATACATGGGGTTCACTATATGGTTGTATTTGTGGAGCAAACTGTACATATATGGGAGAATGTAGCTTTATCATAAAGGCATCTTTGGTTAGATTTCGGTTGGAAAAAAATTATACTGCAAAAAGAAAAAAAACGTAGCATCCAGGCAAGGTACACATTCTTGTATATTCCGACATTTAGCAACATACATGTTGTATAGTTATGTTGTGAGATTTTTTCACAAACGGATTTATTTAAAAGACAAATTGAATCATGTTTTTTTTTTTTTTTTGGATTGGGTAATCCGAACTTTTGTGTTTAATGACCTTGGAAATAAACATCAAGTCTATAATTTGCTTGAGAGTGAACTGTAATATACAGAAATCAAGAATGTGGTCGAGTTTAGGTGAATGTCTATGTTGTTTACATCATCGGTGTACTTTTATTTTTGGATACATATGCTGTTTAGACTGCTATATTTTATGTTGTGCTTGTGCAGTATTTTATGTAGTTTTGTTTATTTCGAGGTGCTGTTTTTCCCCGAATCTATTCAATACTCAAGTTTCTTCTCCAAAACCCGTCGATGTTCGATTTTTATGGATTTTTTGTGAACCTGTGATACGCAGTTTAAGGTAGAAGCTGAGATATACATAAAAACTACAGAGAAGCGTGAAGGATATATTTTGCTCGAAACTTATTCAAATTGTTCAAGTTATAATTTTATGCAAACAATAACTGCATGCATTTTAATTGTTACGGTAACTGTTGTTATTATTTTACTTGGTAAGATAGTGCTTTCAAGGATGCTTCCACCGGATAACAATAACAAAAGAGCTCGTGGTCCGCACTTGATGCTAATGACCAAATAGATAGCCAAACTCCGAGCACAGGGAGAGCTTATTGCATATCCATTGCATATCGGAGGAGGAGGGCGGTGGGGGTTGATTTCCGTTATTCGATTCGAATAATTCAGTGCCTTGACTTCAGCATACACGAAAATTTCTGTACCCAAAGCCGTAGCTTCACGAGCTCCAAGTTGTCGTACATTCCACTAAATGTTTATTCTGTGATTTATCGTAGTGTGCCATGTATATAGAGTGAAAGCTTTAACAAATTCGTTTGTAATTTGAATAAATTTTTGTATGCTTTTGTAACATGATCACAACAAATAAATGAATGAACAAAAATAACAACTATAACTTATTGCAAGATTCAAGTGTGTGAAATTTGACGAAAATGTTGTCTTGGGGGAGGGGGAGGGGAGGGAGGGGGGAAGTCAGGAAGAAAAAACTTTTACACCTTGTTGAAAGTGTTGCCATAAAAGGTAGGCATTTATTATATCAGCTATTTTTTTTTTGTTAAGTTTCTTGTTTCGTTTTAGCAATATATTTTCCAGCACTTAAGTTTATACAGCTTATACAGTGTACAAAATTTCTAAGGTATTTATATCAATATACAAAATTAGGAATGTTGTACAAGCAATGAGAGCCCATTGAAAGGAAGTCTCGTGTCGTAAAGTGAAAAGTCGAGATACCGCGTGAGGTGCCATAACATGAACAGACGGGATACCGCGTGAGGTGTCATAACGCGGAAGGTCGGAATACCGCGTGAGGTGTCGTAACGCGGAATGTCGGGATAGCGCGTGAAGTGTCGTAACGCGGAAGGTCGGGATAGCGCGTGAGGTGTGGATGAGTTATTGTATAGCTGTTGCAGTTTACCATTTGTCTGGACTTGCGCGGAACTAAAACAACGGCCAGTATATCGCAATCAACGGTTGGAACCGTGTCATAAAAGGGTTCCTCTCAACAACATAGGCAAGGTAGGCGGGGTCTGAATAAGACGGTACTCAAAGCGAATGTCGTAAAATAGAAGCTTGAGGTGGGCGGGGTCTGAATAAGTCGGTACTCAAAGCGAATAACGTATAATAGAAGCTTGAGTCAAAGAAAATATAACCTTGTTTCTCATCCCCCGGCCGGCTCACCGAAATTGCAAATAACATAAAGAAGTGACCAGGCCGGGTCTAAAAAACGTTAATTGAAAAAATCGACCTGCCAAATGGTGGCCTTTCAGGGGAGGGATTTCAGTAAAATTTTGCGCTACATACATACAAAAAAAAAAACACTTCTAATACTTCATAGTAGCAACCATTAAAATCGCAAAAATGAATGTTGTCAAGAATTTTTGCCATTTATCACCAACATTTTCAAATGTAAACAGTTCGGCCCCGGGTGAGTCATATTTTTTTAAATTGTTTGTTTTTGTTCTTCACCACCCTGACGGGTCCATTTTTTAAAGAATTTGGGAACAGAAACAAGATTATTTGTCATTCTCAGCCAAGATGAAGCGAATCAATTAAACAGTAGATCAGCGGTTGCCTCTAATGGGGTAGAAAGGCTGCACATACAGATGTCACATGAGGCAGCGCACAGCAGCAATGTAAAGACTGCATCCATATGGGTTATTGATTACTGTGAAAAGATGCGCTTCTCAACCCCACACAGCAGCAATATCGTAAGGCTGTAAAACTGCCTTGCCTTATTCGGTGCGTTTTTGCAGTAAGTGCAGTCACTATACTGAAATAGGGCATTTTCTATAGTCCGTGTTTTGCACAAGCTGTGAAACAAGTGAACAATAGAAAAGCAAAATATGCCCATTGACTCGATATTACTAGCCTGATAGTTATATTTAACAATTGCAAAGACGCATAAAAAAGGCACTTCATGAATGTAGCAGTTTGTCGATGGGAGAAATGGAATAATTTATATCGGTCCGAAGCATTTTTTCAGCAGGAATACTCACGCTTTCGTGATTAAGGTGAGTTTGAATTTTGTGGGTACTAAATTGAGTAAACAGTAATGTTATCAGTAAATTAAACAACTGCCATTGCTTTCATAAGCATTTTAACAAGTGTACCTTGTGCAATTCGCTTGGAACCTGGGTTTTCAAACAATACTGCGTAGTATCGAAAATTGTTTTGAAACCGATTTGAGGTCTGTAATCTTTAGCCAACGATTGTACAACGACAACGCATGAAAACAGTCAACACTCCATTGCCACAGGGCAGAAAAAAGACAGAGGAATGAGATGTACCCGGAGGAGAGAGCGTACCACAGGCTGGTGGAGGAGGGTGAGAAGAGGAGGAGCCGCGTGAAGCGCATGGCGGTGCAGAACCGCATCCGCAGTAGCGTCGCCTACAACCAGTACCAGGCACAGGTGGAGCAGCAGGTGGTGCTTTCTGAATATTTCCGTGGTTTTCGTAGCGGTGTCACCTGAATTATTAATATTTCAAGTGATTTCTGAATATTTGCGTGGTTTTCTCGGCGGTTACGTAATTTCTGAATATTTCCATGCTTTTCCCAGCGATCACGTGATTTCTGAATATTTGCCTAGTTTTCGTAGCTGTGACGTGATTTCCAAACATTTACGGGGTTTTCTCAGCAACCACGTGATATCTGAATATTAACGAGGTTTTCTCAGAGACCGTATTTCTAAATATTTGCTTCTTTTTTTTTTTCTCAGCGTAATTCTCGTTGTGGTCACATGATTTCTGAGTATGGTTTCCTCTGGTCAGGTGACTGCAGACTGGTGGGTCATTATATGTCTCCCCCTAAGGGAGACATATATAGCATTTGGTGTGTCCGTCTGTCTGGCCGTCTGGCCGCAGTGAGTTCTTAAGGAATTAATCAGTCGATTTTTTTCAAAACATACATACATATTGGGATACATGTCTAGATGATGCCCGTGTCATTTTTTTCTTTCCTTCAAAAATTCTATTTTTGGCAAATTTTTGAACAGAAGGAGGGGGGGGGGGGGGGGTCGCGCATTTTTTCACTTTGGCAGGCTATATCTCCAAAACAGTTCGTTGGATAAGGCTCATTTTCACATATAGCGCAAATGTATAGTGCAAAGTTTTTCTTCATTTCCGCGGAAAATGTATTTTTGGCGAATTTTTAAGTTTTAGATTTTTAACTTTTTTGGGCCATAATGTTGCGATATCTCCGAAACAGTCTGTTGCATAAGGCTGAAACGTGGCAAGAAGAACCCGCATATAGTGCAAATGTTTACTGCGAAGTTTTCCTTCATTTTCTGTAAAAATGTATTTTTGGCGATTTTTCCAATTTTTTGGGCTCGCCAAGGAATTTTTTCCACTTGACTGAGTGGGGGCGGGGAAGACATATCCGTTTTTGTTTTAACAAAGACACTGGCCAGTCTAGTTCGATTGCGTGTTACTCTCGCCGCGTTTTTTTTTTCTGTTTGTTTGTTTGTTTGTTTTTTTTTTTTGTTTTGTTTCGTTTTTTTTTTTTTTGGAGTGGTTACGTGATTTCTGACCAGTTCCCCGAGACTTCTGGGTGTCCTTGTGTTTAATTGTCTGATCTTACAGCTTGAAATCTAGACTGAATTTAATGATACCTTCATTTGTAATCACAGTGAATTTTGTTCTGGCAGCGAAATCAGTGAGATCAATCGCAAGGTAAATGCCATCAGCGGAATGTCGAATAAACAAAACGTTTGTCAAGGGCGTTTCCTTGACAACGGAAAAAATTTGTTGTTTGCTGCAAAATTATATATCTAAAAGTGTTTTTTTTTCTGTTTTGTTCCAGAGAGCTAAAAAGAAACCGTTCAAATACAAAATCCCCAAAGCTGCGTCTCTGGACCTGAGACAGTATCCCCTGCTGGTCAAGCTGGATTTTGCTGCGCTGTTTTTGGGTGCAATCGGGTTATTTATACCATACTGGTGTGTAGTAAGTGATTTGTTATTATATCTTTGAAAAAAGTTTTTATCACTTGCCGAAGTAAGCATCTGATTATGGTGGGACCTCAGCCATACAGACAGGAGTGTTCTTTGAAACAGTGTGTTCTGTTTTTAGCTTTCAGTCTGTTATAATGCCAACTTAAGATAAAGTAAGACAAGTTACATAACTATTTTTAGTTAACGAAAAAATAAGATATCTTTTTTTTTCTACTTTATATTCTCAAACTTTATTTATTTATTTTAAACTTTGATAATACTGGGTGATGAAATTTTAGGTGAGTGCGGACGGCACAACTATTGCGTCATTCGGCTTGTGGAGTTACTGTGATTACAGCGTCAATTACTGTGTGTCCGTCCATGACAATATCATCCCAGGAAAAGAAGTACAAGGTGAACAAAAAAAAACAATTCCAAAATTTTAACCTTATGTCAAAACTAACATCACGAAGACAATATAATGTTTTGGAGCGGTATTGGTAAAATTCGGATTTGTTGGAGGTGTTGTTAACCTTTATTAAGTTTATAGCCAGGCGTACACTTTACTTAGATTTTGGGGAAAGCTTTAAATGGAAACAGTTAATTAGTCCCCCGTCGCCGCGTAGGGCGACTTGGGGCACTGTAGTTTTGGGGTCTGTCTGTCTATCTGTTGACTCTTTTTTGTGTACACACTCAAGCCTACATTTCTTGATCGATTGGCTAAATATATTACACATAGGTGGTATGGATCCTAACAAGGGTTGCTATTGTAAATGCGCCACGTCGGTCCGAGGACATTCGCCCAGCTGGACTTTAAAAATTCACAGTCTTTGGCACTAGAATGAATTTGTTAACACCCTCAAGCCAACATTTCTTAATCGAGTCGAAATATTTTAGATATACGTAGTGTGGATGCTAACAAGGGTTAATATTGTAAATGGGGTAGGTCGGCCCGAGGACATTGACTCAGCTGGACTTGAAACATTTGCACATGCCGTGAGCACTTGAGTGAGTTTGTTAACACACTCAAGCCTACATTTCTTGATCGATTGTCAAAATATTTTACATATAGGTAGTATGGGTGCTAGAAAGACTTATTATTGTAAATGAGCCAGGTCGGCCCAATGACATTGGCCCAGCTGGACTTTAAAAATTAGCCTACATTTCTTGATCGATTGTCAAAATATTTTACTGAGATTTACGCCGGCGGAGGACATGCTCAGTTTCACTGAGTTACTTGTTGCCAGTGTTTTCGTTCAGTGTCACTCATATTTGTGTTGTCTTGAAATTATAAACACAGATATGCCAGTTAACAACTTGAGCAGATGGAGAAGAGCTCAAAATGTCCTTTAATAATAATAATAATAATAATGATTATAAAAATAACAGTAAAAATAATAAGAGTAATATAATAATAATAGTAATTATAACAATAATAGAAACAATAATGACTACTACTACTACTATTACTAATAATAATAATAATAATAATAAAAATAATAATAATAATAATAATAATAAAAGTATTAGCAGTAGTAATAATAATAATTATGATAACAATAACAGTAATAATAACAGTAATAATAATAATAATAATAGTAAAGTTAAAGTGCCTGAAGTTTAATGTTCGAATGGTTTTCAGTGTGGTACTCCATGTGTCAATGGAACTTCTTTATTGGCATGGCCATGAACTTCATGACGTTGTTGATACTGACGTCGAACATCCGCTGCGAGGAGGTCGTCATGTCTGGCACTGTCTATATGGCTGCCGAATGTTTCAGTGCCATTGCAGGTGTGCGCGAATATTCATTTTTATGTCATGATTGCTAGTGTATGTATAAAGGAACCAGTAGTGTTTTGCGGTACATCTGATGGATAGATGCACCCAACCGCATTTCATGCTCTCTCAGTATCGAAAACCTCACGCTCCGTACTACTCAAAGTGTGTACTTGACATCGTCATAACAACGTAACTGAGTGATAGAAACCATCACAGAGAAGTGTTAAAATCTATTATTTATCACAGATAATAAAAAATGTACTATGAAATAAAAATAAAACATTCGCCTTCGGTCTGATCCGAAAACTTTCCCTCAGCATTGCGCACTCTTTGAACTCGCCTTTCAGGCTGGTGCTATCAGTGCTACAGGCCAGGGGAAGGGTTGCTCGCATCAGTCCACCCGCTCCTGTGGTTTTATCGGTGAGACTGTACTCCGAACGGTTGGAGACTGAAAATTTCTTTCGAGTGCTCTGTTATTTACTTGTTTATGTTTTAAAAGCTTCCCCCTGTGCAGTGATATATGATGTAAAATTCCTCCGTTTATGTATTTTCAGCATTGGAGAAATTCGTCTCAGTCTACACGTTCGTGACGTATATTGACGAAGCAGAATTCCTCTTTATTTGGGGATCCACCGTGGAATACCATTTAGCCTTCTACTGTGCCACGTTAAGCATATTCTTTGACGTCATTACCGCAGTAATTCTATTTTTGGAAGAAGAGATAGGACCTCCGCCAATCAGGCTACAGAAGAAGGAGCCTTATCTAATACAGGAACATGATGACAACAAGGGGGTGTATCATCATTCTGACACTTACAATGGCATATACGATGGCAATAACTTTTCTGCTATGAGTTCACAAGATACTTGGAATCCAGAAGATAAGCAAACCAGGAGTGCCATATGCGATCAAAACCAAATAAATGGCGCAGCGAACAAGACATTAAAAACTGGGTTTCACACAGATAGCTATCAACCGGAATTTTCTTTTGGTAGTAACGTTCACAGAAAAGACGTCATTTGGTCGGACTTTACTCCGTTACAGGACTATGACACGTATTTTGGTTCGGCTGATGCAGAGCTTCACACGAATAATGATGTGTATAACGGCGATTTTAACACCATACCGGAGGAAATTGAACAGGACTGCAAAGAGCTATCAAGGCAATCGAAAAACTATGATTATCATAAGAAGGATTAAGCAAAAGAATGTAGCATTTTGCAAGCCATTGTTAAAAGCTAAGGTTAAATTCAAGGACAAATTTGATTGGTATGAAATTACTACGAACGCCTCAAGGTTTCTTCACACTTTAGACTTCGTACTTCAAACCTCAAATTACAATCTCCATGTTTGTTTGAACAATTATAAAGGCAATAAATTAAAAACTGAGTTGGAGGCCTGGCATTTGAAGACTGGGGCTTGACGTCAGAAATTTGAAACAGGAAACATGAAATCTATACAAAAATATAAAACTAAAAACTAACATAAAAATTTGGTGGATGTGTGTGTGTTTTCTTTAAATACGGCGTTCGAAGTATGGCATTTGAAGTCTACATATGAAGTATTAACTTCGACGTACATAAATTTCTCGTACATTTTACTGATGTCCACAAATAAAACCGAGGAAGCCCATTGTATTCATGCGACCATGTAGCAGAACTTGTAACTCGTTTACGTCTTCGGTTCAGTTTCTTTTGCTGCAGTTAGATGGAACTCTCTAGCGCGAGATGACCTTGAACCAAGCAGTTCCTAATTTGAAACAAGAAATTATACGAGCCAGGTACGCATATACAGTTCATACTGAACACGTGCTTTATGCGCAATGGACGAGTGACTTCATTGATACTTATAAATTGTATTTCAAATATAAAAGTATTTGAAATGGCGGGCAATCCATAACTTATGTGCGCATGGTGGGATTTTTTTTTTTTTTTTTTTTTTGTGGTGGGGAGGTGGTTAAGAAGTCGGAAGCCGTACGCTAATGGTTTTGTCAAATTAACAAGAAGGACAAAACTTGATGGAAGGTCCCTAACAGAAATTCTTTTCGCAAAACGTCGCAGAATTAAGTAGATGACAAAATTCGGCGAATTTAACTCAATCAATGACAAAACTGCGGCAATTACGGAGTTAACGGTTTAAAAAGTTTGTATGATATAAAAGCTATGTTATCATTTTATAAGTTGCTACTTTAACTATTTGTTGTACGAAAATGGAAGCGCCAAACGCGTGAGCACAATAGTTTGCGATAAATTTCTTCCCTGAATGGCTATTTTCATGTTTTTATGGCCTCGGGGTCAATGTTTTCACTTCAAATTTTTGTTTTCGAATTATGGTTGTTTTTTTTTTTTTCATCCAATAAATAACACTCAAAGAAATTCATGCCCGGCTCAGAACTAGAATGACTCTTTAACAACAGGTGGAATCCAGTTGAAGTATCCGTAATTTTCAACATTGCTATCTCATTCGCATACTTAAGAATATGACTAGATCAGCTTACTAAATTGTTCAAATCTTAATAAATCTTCAACGTACAAGGAAGGAAAACACATTTTTCGAAGCTTCTTGCTTCTTGGTATATAGAACTGAGGTGATAGTCGACAAAGTAGCAAAAGTAATCGCAGCCATAATAGGAATTATCAGAACATTGCATTGTGGGCATTCTGTACTTTTTAAAACGAACAAAAATAAAAGAATGACCTTTCCGACGCAAGAAAAGGTTGGGAAGGTAGAAATAGCATGGGTTGAACTGTAAAGGTGTGTTCTAATTTTCAAGAGTTAACTATGATTTTTTCACCTTAATGTCGACCATTTCTTGCTTGCATTGCAGTGTATTTATTACTGTAATATTCGTCCACCTGAGCGAACATGTATGCAGTTTTTATTATAACCAGCGTAATTTACGATTTTGTTCGTTTTCGGCAGCATAAAAATAATCGTTGTTATAAAACAGCTGACACCTGATGAGATAAATCTGTTATATATAAACACAGAGCGGATGAATATTAAAAAAAAAGATTCCTATTTACCTGCTAACCTATGAAGCAACAATATGTTGTGTTATTTATATAGTTTAAGTGGCTCTCGTCGTTCGGAAACAGTATCATTTGGCGGAATCCCTACTGAATCTGCAAAAAAGTTCAAATACACAACACACCAGATCACCGAAGAGGTTGGTTACTGGAACAACAACAGCATAACAACACCACACATGTGCGGGTTATGAGGATGGTCACGTGCTTGTCATGTGAGCAGACGAAGAATGTTTTGAAAACAAACGTGGCACAAGTCTAGCAAGTGTTGCATGAGTTTTGCCTATTCATAACATTGTGTTGTATGAGAAAAAGGTATTTTTATATATTTGCATGTATTAGTAGAAACAAAGTCTGAAACGGAATATTATGTTTTAAAATACATGCAAAAAGTGAACAGAGCTTTTCGCCTACATATAAGAAAACGAAACCGTACAAGTAAAGTTTCCATTTTGTGAAAAGGGTTGTATTTTTGTAAAACAAAAAGTGACGCTTTTATAGGTGTCGAAATTTACAGGATCAGTAACTTGTCGTTTTATGTGTGAAAGGTAAGTGCGGATTATATTTTCATGGTAACTGTATGACTCGTAAATTAAACCCAACCAGTTTTACAGGCCCAGTTTCGTGACTCATCAGCAGGTTTCGTTTTATGCCCATTTCTCGGAATTCGATGGGTTTTATTACTATGTTAAACAAAAAGGACGTTTTAATAGGTGGCGAAATTTATAGGATCAGTAACTTGTCGTTTTAGGTGTGAACAGCAGGGTTGATTTCCAGGGTAATTGTATCATTCGTAAATAAAGGCCACCCACTTTGTACATGTCTAGATTCTTGTCTTATCAACAAGTTTCGTTTTATATCTAGTTACCGGAAGAAGATGGGCTTGATTACTGTTACGTGCCTGTTCATAATCAAATAAGGATAAAGTCTGGTTACGAAACGGCGAGGCTGCAGTGAAATGGCTCTTAACAATTACATCATACGATATTTTGGCTCAAATGTTTGCAAAACCAAAGATTCTGAATTCATATGATTCAAAGCAGAATTTAGTTTCTCAGTTTAACCTTTTTACCCATTAAAATGGGCATGTTTTAAACAAACTTTCATTTCTAGGACGCAGTTAAGAAATGTTGAACAAAAATTTAAATGACCACATCACACGTACTGTCTTTTTTACCTAAACCTTTATATAATACTTTAAACCGGTGTGAGCATTCCGAATAAAATGCGCAAAAAAATTTTAACCATTATTCGTTTGTTTGAGGTCAAAATACTTCTTCTTTTTTTTTTTTTGTTTTTTTTTTGTTTTTTTTTTTTTTTTGTTTAAGAAGTTTATTCGAAACGCCCAAAGTCGACATATTTAAAAAAAAAAAGAAAAAAAAAAAAAAACAAGCGATAATATCGGATTATTTTCTAGTAAAACTACAGTCCGATATAGTGGAGAAAAGCAATTGTCGAAGTATTATTGGACGGTGTAGCGTTTTTGTAACAAAATATTTCACTAAGAGATGAATTAATAGATATTTGTTTGCTTGCATTTGATGTCCACCAACAGTGTTCCGGAGAGAACTGTACCCTATGAGGCAGATGCTTACGTTCAGATGCCATTATACCATAACTTTCTAACTTGTTCAATGTTATGTTCTGGAATAATGTGCTCCTAAATGTTTTTAAACAGGTTTAAAAAGTGATGTAATAGCATTGCAATTCAGCATGCGGTTAAGATCAGGACACAGCACCTCAGATACGAATATTGGCTCAGACGGTATGATTTCTTGATTTTATTCATAATTTTACATATTAAAACATATACTGTAGTGGTTTAAGTGTGCCAAAATGATAAAGTATTTAGGGACGTAATAATCGTTTTATACTGAAGGCTTCGAAAGAACCTTTATAGGTGGAGCAGTCAGTGTTGCTTTATTTAGTTATTTTTTGACCAGGGCAATTCATAAAATAAAAAAGGCTTTCTATAAAATTTGCTGTTTTGAATTATCAATACACGTCCCATTTTTATTCTGAGATGCAAATAAAATTAACACTTTCTTTAATACTTTGACAGCAAATTTCAACGTCACACTGGAATTTAGTTGCGGATGTCTACAAGACATGTTCTGCCTTCACAAGAAATTAACATTTTTAGAATTCACATTCTTATTTTTGCGTCTGTCTCGAGCGCTGCGTGGAACAAAGTTGCTTTTCTTTTCTGGTATTGTTGCAATCTGTAAAGGGTTACAGACAAGTTAGATTGGTTTTCTATATATCCTTTCAAATTATCGAAGGTTTAAAAACAAATGATGGGTTGTTGATGTTTTAAAACAGCTGACAGATTTGGCTAAATAATGACCAGGATGGAAGAGGGGCATCAGCAAGAAGGTATAATACTGATTCTAATAGGCAGAGGGCTTGCATTGAATATAATCAGTTTCTTAATCAACTGTATTTTGTTTGAAATCTTTACTGCATACAGTAAAACTCCGTTAAGCTGACATTACTCACTGGGACCGTGAAAAAAGGGGCTGAATTAAATCATGTTGTCTCTAGTGCCTGTTTGTAACATTGAACCTGTGGGCCATGTCATAGTTGTCGGGAATATTTGTGTCATATAAACAAATAAATAACTTTAGTGTCAAAGGCTCCCATTCGCACTACGGGAATTAACAGAGATACATTTATTTATATGCAAATGAACTGGAAATCACACGGTGTTTGTCCGAATAGCTGCTTCCGTCATTGACTCGATAATCAAACCGTGTCAATAATCTTTTTCTCAAAATCCAAAAATTAAGCCGGGATTGACCTGCCAAATGGACTGTAGGAAATACAGCCCTTTCCAAAGAAAGTTAGCTGTGCTTTTCTTAACTCTGGTCTGTATGCTTGGGAATATTTGTGTCATATAAACAAATAAATAACTTAAGTGTAGTTTAGATGGAAAAGGCCAGGCTGGGATAGAGATGTTTTCTATTAATTCTAACGCGATTTGTTGTATATCGTACTTCTTGTAAAAAGTGTTTAATCTTGACTTTTGCATGGTTTTGACGAACCAGTGTCGTGTATAATGAAAATCTCCCTAAGGGCAGCTATGATGTAAACAGTGACAGGTTATTATGTCTCCCCGACCAAGGGGAGACATATAGTGTTTGTACATTCTGTGTGTGTGTGTGTGTGTGTCAGTCTGTTGTGAACAAAGTGTTGTGTGCAAGATATCTCGAGAACGAAACGTCGGATCGACTTCAAACTTGATCGAATTATTCCTTGGTAAGGTTGGACGGTTCTGTCAACTGTTGACGCATGTCACGTGATTAGGGCAAGCGTATGACGTCATTACGTAAAAATCTTGTGTGCGAAATTTCTCAGCCGCTGAACATCGGAGAAAGTTGAAACTTGGTGGGATTGTTGCTTGGTTAGTCCGAAAGACTCTGTAGATTTTTTTCGCGAGTAGAACGAACGAATGCGGCGTATGACGTCATCACGCAGAATATGTATATATTTTGAACAAGATCTTGTGTGCAAAATATCTCGATAACGAAAAGTCCTATCGACTTCAAATTTTATATAGATATTCCTTTGGTCAGTCGGCGGGTTCTATCAATTTTTAGCGCATGTCAGGTGATTAAGGCAAGCGTATGACGTCATTACGTAAAAATCTTGTGTGCAAAATTTCTCAGCCGCTGAACATCGAAGAAAGTTGAAACTTGGTGGGATTGTTGCTTGGTTGGTCCGAAAGACCCTATATATTTTTTTCGCGAGTAGAACGAACGAATGCGGCGTATGACGTCATCACGTAAAATATGTATATATTATAAACAAGGTCTTGTGTGCAAAATATCTCGATAACGGAAAGTCCTATCGACTTCAAATTTTATATAGATATTCTTTGGGTCAGTCGGACGGTTCTGTCAACTTTTTACGCATGTCACGTGATTAGGGCAGGTGCATGACGTCATTACGTAAAAATCTTATGTGCCAAATTTCTCAGCTGCTTAACATCGGAGAAAGTTGAAACTTGGTGGGATTGTTGCTTGTTAGGTCCGAAAGACTCTATAGAATTTTTTCGCGAGTAGAACGAACGAATGCGGCGTATGACGTCATCACGTAAAATATGTTTTATTTTATAAACAAGGTCTTGTGTGCAAAATATCTCGATAACGGAAAGTCCTATCGACTTCAAATTTTATATGAATATTCCTTGGGTCAGCCGGACTGTTCCATCAATTTTTGGCGTGTCACGTGATTAGGGCGGGTGTATGACGTCAATGCGTAAAAATCTTGTGTGCGAAATTTCTCAGTTGCTGGACGCCGGAGAAAACTGTAACTTTGGATTATTGCTTTGTAGGTCCGAAAGAAACTCTAAATATTTTTCACGAGTAGAACGAACGAAAGCGGCGTATGACGTCATCGCGTAAAATGTGTATATTTTGAACCAGATCTTTTATGCATAATATCTCGATAACGGAAAGTCATATCGACTTAAAATTTTAAATGGATATTCCTTGGTTCAGTCAGACGACTGTTTCAACTTTTGACAGGTAAAAAGTTATCTGTTCTTAAGCAAAATATCTCGACATCGGAAAGTCGGATCGACTTTAAATTTGGTGTAGTTATTCCTGGGATAGGTTTATTAAACATTGTTGAACTCGTATAGAAAATCAAGAAAGGTGCATAACGTCAACAGCCCCCCCCCCCCACCCCAACCTCCCCATTTTTGGCTGCTTTGTTATCTATGCATGGGTGTTAACTGCGCTGGGGATTTCGGAAGATTTTCCCGAAGATTCTCTAGTGTTCCTGCATTCTTTAGAAAGCTTCAAAACAGTAACAGCATTATTGTCGGTCCATTGCTATTTGTTATTACCTGAAATTGAGCTTTTTGTGCATTTCTCATCTGTGGTTGTTACGTAAGTCAGGGGTCAGTGTCAGTTGCGGAATGCTATTGTCGTATTATAGCTCCATAGCTCTAAGCAGCTCTAGCTATTGATTTTTTTTTTCGCCGCATACTTAATTAGGCTGCCAAGATGTGCTATATATAGGAGCCATGCTGTATCGATTAGCATTGTGTGCAGAAGCATTTTTCGCTATTAAATTGGGTCGTCTGATATCTTGTGCTATGAGGAGCAGCTCACCATTTTGCCTACGAAATGCCTCCCCCTTCTCCCACCGAGGTGCGTCATCTCTGATGCGCAGTTATGAAGAATGCCTTCCTAGTGCTTTTTAGCCGATGGGAAGGTGCGAAGACAAGGTAGTCTATCATGGCTATAACTACACTTAGGATACAGATTGTTACCGTTGCCTTGGGTAAAAGGGTTAGAGTTGTGTTTATAGTCGGACCTGCAGTAAATAGTGGGGGGGGGGGGGCGTGTTGAGGATGATGGGTAGCAAAAAAAAAAAAAAATCCCGACCACTTTCAAGACCCGGATAAAAAGATGTAAGGTAAGAACCGTTTTTCGTGACCCCTTCCACATTCAGGTGAAAAGACGTACGGTAAAACCTGCCTGTCTTGACCACCTTCCAGACCCGGATAAAAATGTAGCGTACAGTAAAACTGCTATAGTGACCAACTTCAGATCTGGATAAGAGGGGCCTACAGTAAAACCCGTTTTAGCGACCACCTTTCAGACTCCCATGAAAAAAGATGCTCATTTATATCTGTTTTAGTGACCACCATCTGTTTGGTTTATTTTAAGATTTTTACAATGAATGACGGTTATGTTTGTAGAAATGAATATTTTGTTTCAGTTTGGGGGGGGGGGGAGGGGGGGTCATGGGTTTAGTCGGGGAGACATTTGTTTTTGTTCACAAAAACAAGAAACTTAAGTAGGTACCGATTGAAAGTGTGTAATATAAGCCTGCACTCTAATGTTTTGTGTGCACTGGCCGCTCTAGTTTGTGTGTCTGATCAACTTCGAATATACGTAATTTTTTACGGAATTACATTACTACGCTTTTGAAACGGAATGCAATTTGCAACTATGGGATCAGCAGCCCTGTTGTTTATTTTCGGTGCCCTTAGATCTGTTTTAATGAATGTTCTTACTGGGGCTGTGCGGTTAAACCGGCTCACCTGAAAACCGCGGTTTTTTATTTTCGCGGTTCAGTTAAACGGTTCGAAAATGAAAAACCGGTTTTTTCCGGTTTTTTTAAACTCTTGTGCTGTGTTCGTTTTTCGTTTATTTATATTTGGGCAATTTGTCTGCAAAACACAACGCAACGCCAAAAATCGGTTTCGTTGCTTCCCGTTTATTTTACACACCATCTTTCGTGTGGCATCTTAACAAAAAGATGTGCAACGTCAAGGTTTCAGTTTGATCGACCAAAAAATGTCGAAGTTATAAACCTCTGAACTTAATGTGTTGCGACTTGTTGGCGCGGGTTGGGGGCTTTGCATCTGCTGCTCCTCCTACAGTTTGCCCCAATCGTTTTGATATTACGCAGGCCCTGGGTGATCCCCCACCTGGCTATTACTTTTTTTATGATTGACGAAAAACTGACAAAATGGCGGCACTTTTTATGCCCGTTTTGACCCATTTTTAAAATGCTACTCCTCCTACAGTTTTACTCCAATCGTTTAGATGTTACGCACGGATGTTCTCCTGGGGTTCGCCTACCAGGCTGTTATTTTTTTCGTGGTTCGCCAAAAGCTGCCGAAATGGTGGAATTTTGAAGTTTGGCAAAAACTGGAATAAATGGTAGTAAATAACTGAATTGTCAAACCATTCATTTCTCTCAGTCTTTTTTCAAATTGTTATAAAATTTTAATCGAAACTTTCTTAGGTTCTTCTGCAGCTGCTTCTCCACCGCGACTTTGCTTTTTTTCGCAAATGACAAAAAAAAAAAAAAAAAAAAAAAAATGCCGAAATGGTGGAATTTTAAAATTTTGTAAAATTGTGTAAATGTCGGTTAATACGTGAATCGTCAAAACCCAACCTCTCCAACATCCCTTTTCGTGTAGCTTCCAAATTCAAATTAAATGCATTTTACATACTTCATTTTTTGGCCTAACAGTATTCGTTTCAGAATTTTTCTCTCTTTACTTGTTTGGTCATGTCCTCGGACATGCTTGTTATGTTTTGCCAAAGGAATTGGACAATTTGAAATTGAAAATTGAAGCAATTGCAACTGCTGATTTTTACGAAAAATATCGATTTGTATACATAACAAAACAGAGGTCCTGGTTAGGAAGTTATACTCACGTTTTTGATATGATAAGTAAAATCACTTATTTTTGGCCAATAACTTGTCTCATGAAAAAAAACGGTTAAACCGGTTTTTTGTGTTAGAAAACCGGTTCGAACCGCGGTTCAGTTTTCCGAACCGGCTCACAGCCCTGGTTCTTACTCATGCCTAACAGGTGCTGTTATTATGCAATACGGTAGTTGTAGGCTTGTTAAACACACCCGATTTTATATTTGTGGTTATAAGTGGTGCTTCATGGAACAGCATATGTGGGGTAATTGTATGTAATGTTTGCTTTTGTTATCGTTTAGCACTAATATGGGCATTTTTGTTGTAGAATTTAAACCAATTTAAAATAATGAAGTTTCCTGCAAAAGTGCTTATTTTTAGGTTATCTCAACGACAAGGAGAAACTCTAAACAGGGACCTCCAATTGATTTTAAAAAAAATTCAAAATTTGTGGCCTAGTTATAACAACGGTCTGTTTTAAGTATTTTGGAGAAAACGGTAATTTGAAAGGATATTGTTCTGTCTCTTGTGTTGTAATTCAACAAACGAAACTCTTCGATCTGTGACATATACTTTCAATGGCGTTTAATTTTATGTTTTTGCATTTGCTTTTGTTGGTATTTATATTTTGAATGGCTCTAAACCATCAAGATGTATATTTATGAATTCGAGAAGTTGAAGTTTGATTTTTAGTTCTTTAGCCTTGAGATCCAGTGAGGGGTGGGCGTTGTTGTTACAGCTGAGTTGAAGCAGGCGCGGACAAGAACGATTAGAATAGGCGGACTGGAAGTGAACCGAGTGGTAGCGCTTGTACATTTCAACATCTTCCTCTACTCAGCATGTTTCTGGATTCAACAGGGAGTCTTCCCGGTGAGTTCACGCGCTTATGTATTCCGGCACTGAGCAACATGTTTTTTCTTCTTCTTCTTCTTCTTCTTCTTCTTCTTCTTCTTCTTCTTCTTCTTCTTCTTCTTCTTCTTCTTCTTCTTCTTCTTTGACTGGGTTTGGTGCGATATTAGAGAAAAATTCTCTTTTTCGAACCACTTTTGAAGCACCAAAATGCGATAGTGGTTTTATTTTTCTGTATATTTTCCCCTGTCTCATACAGAGATTGAATAAATTGTTTTGAATATATAGATATATATATGTGTAATATATATATTTGAAGAGTTCAGTTATCACACGGGCTTCTGTATAAGCGTTCAAATTTTGAAATACAGATGGTAATGAATGCTTCAATTATTTATCAAAATATTGTGAAAATATTTTAGTAACGCGTGCGTTGATTGTTTAGTACTTGTCAGGAAAGCTGGATACCAGTACCGTGGTATACGGGTACTTACAGACGACATTTGCTGTCGTACAGCTAGCGGGAGGACCCATTTTTGGCAGGTGACTTAACTCTGTGGTCCCTTTTTCTGGGCGTTTGAAATAGATAATTTGTTGCAATAATTTGATAATTTGATTGGGTTTGTTGATAAACTGTCTTTGACCAGGGTTGGTACCGTTTGCCGCGGTCAGACGAGTTATATCACCTCTTGATGAACTCCGCTTTCAACCACCGCTCTTTAAAAAAAATCTCCTTTTTTCACGTTTTGCCGTCGTAGGTTTGGTGATCTGTACGGTGGTAGATCGGCACTGGTGCTGGCGTTTCTGTCCTCGGCCCTCAGTTACGGCATTCTGGGATTTGCGGATAGCGTTACCATGCTGTTTCTGTCCCGGCTGCCGTCTCTCTGCATGCACGCCATGCAGGGTAAGTAGCCACCAAACACTCATCGGCAGGCCATGCTTTCACCAAATATCTGTATTTTCTTTTCATTGTTTTTATTATTATTATTTTTATTATTATTATTATTTTATTTAATTGTGATAAAGCTGGTCAGGGAGTGTAGAAATACAAGAGTATTGCCTACTATCTTGAAAGCACAGGAATCTGTGAATTAAGAGACCATTATGGTTACCATGATGGTTGTGTTCTTCTTGAATTTTGATATGATAAGTACAGCATTTGTCACCGCAGTGAAAAAACGTATTATTGACGCACAGGAGGACAGATGGTGGTCACGGACTTGGCAGACTCGCAACAACGGGTGGGGGCGCTGGGGAAGCTCTCCATCTCATACGGTGTTGGCATGGTAACGGGACCCATGATGGGCGGCCTGCTGAGCAAACTAGTTGGGTGAGAGAGCTGGCGTTGATAGTTATTAGTGATAAATGAGTAGTTTTGGGGGTCTACCTAATTTTGTAGCCACGTTACCTGTAACTGTGCTTCAGGTTCAAGGACGACTGTTTATATCACGGATTAGGGTAAGGTTTGAAACGAAGGTCAGTTTACAGAGAGGGTAATGCCGCTACCAAATGAATGAAAAAGATAATATGTAGTGGTCATGGTTCCAACATGTTTTAGTAACGAGATGAACAAAACTTATTTGCAAGTCTGTGATTTTGGCACGAAGCTGCTTCACTTTAGTGAAGGCTTTATGTTAATGTAACACAGAACTAATTCTAAGGGGTTAAATTACGCACCTGAGGGCCACTTGGAATCATCTGTGTTACCATGCTTGCACAAGAGGAGGGGTGGAGGTTGGAGAGAAAGGGGGTGATTTTAAGACAAGACGCGGTCCGTTCAGCGGGAAATTTTTCCTAAAGTGCTCTGTGTTTTCCTCAAAAAAGGGGGGTTATTTCGGAACTACACTTAGCATTTGGTTAAAAAAGGGGGATACTATTTTATACTTTTGCATTCCGCGTTTATGGGTCGTTTGAAGCCAGATAACTGAAAAATGATGGCATGTGGAGGTATAGCGTGACGTGTTGTTCTGCGCCGTGCAGGCTACAAGGAGCGGCCTTTGTGGCGTGTTTTGGCTCACTGATCAGCGCCATCTTGTGTCAGACCATGCTGCCAGGTGTCACCAAGAGATCTCATATGGCCAGCCACTCACAAGGTACGAAGGGATTTTAGCTTTCTACATCTTCCCTCACAGAGTCTGTGACTGATTGGGATTGGGGGGGGGGAGGAGTGGTAAGGTTGTTGCTATTGCTCAACATAGTTATTTATAAAAATAAAATCGGTGTGTGCATCATTCGGTCTTTTTTCAGACCATGAAACTGTCTGAAACGTGATCAGCGGATTGAGAGATTTTTGCTTTAACATTATAAAAAAAATGTCATGCTCTCTGGTCGCCAGTTATTTATAATGATCCTTTCTGGGCCAGTCTGAAATGTTTCATGAAGTCGTTTTCCTAAATTGAAAAAACAAAACAAAACAAAACAGTGATTATATAAGTGAATAGTTACGACCTGGGTACATTCTAACTTGGGTACGATGTGATGGAAGTGACTTGACTTTGGTAACTTGGATTAAGTAGGTCCTGACTTGGGTACAACTTGCCTTGGGTACGACCTAACTTGGCTACGATATAACCATTAACCGTTATATTACTGTCAGTGTGTTTTTTGAACGTTTCAGAGAAGTCGGGCGCTGCAGTGTTTAGTTTTACCAAGTTTTACTCCATCATCAAACACGAAGAGGCATTCATCCTGCTCTTAGTCAGGTTCATCACCGGTATGTCCGTTTGACGTTTTCCTTTCGTTTTGAAGGGAAAAAACCATGTGAAATGATTAAAATGCAAAGATTTGCATAAGATGTATAAAAATTATTTTTCGTCTTCTATGTTTTAAAAATTGAAATGCTCTATTAATTTGTAGTACTCAAAAATGACTTTGAATTCGCCAACAAGCTTTGGCTTACTGTTTTATTTTATTGTTTCATTCTTTGGTACCCAAAAACTGTTATAACCAAATTAAAATTTAAAAGAAAAAAGAAGAAGAAAGAAGAAAAACTTTGCATGTGCTTTAATGTTTTAATAAAAGGCAATTTCAAATCTCTTGTTTTTTGGACAGGGGTTCCAATCGGTATATTCCAAAGCATGTTTCCAGTCGTCGCCAAGGACATTTATGGCTTGGACGCGGCACAGAACGGCTACATCATGTCCTACATAGGTCTGCTGTCCATGGTGAGCTGTTGAAAGTCTACTAAATCCCTCAAGATACGTTTTGTTAAACTGCATTTTCTTTAAGACAGCAGTTAGTTGTCATTTACTGCGTGGATTTTGTCAACTTCTTTTCCTGGTTGTGAAAACTAGGACCAAGCCCGCACAGGCAACTTTCAGTAAGGGCCGAGTTGGAAAAGGACCGAGTTGAACAAAGATCACTACACATTTATTTCAACTTTGCAAATTGTTGTCACAACAATACAGTAATATAGTGTGGAGCAGATTTCAAATTTGGAAAGAAAATTCGTAAAAGACAAGCCTATTACGCGTTTTTTTTTGATACTTTGTCTCGCAGGCAGTTCAGGGCTTAGGGATGGGCGTACTGAAGAAGCAATTCTCAGAGAAGCAGCTCATCAGAGGCGGAATCTTCATCTTGATCTGGGCATACTTGCTTCTCGTGAGTAATACAGTAGGAATATACCATTGATATGCGATAAGAAATAAATAAAAATATTGACCGGGCGTTTAGAGGTTCGCAGGATCCAAGGTCATCAAGCTAATTTTATCACACTGGAGTGCTAGTTTACTTTTATGCCAAACCGTATGTTGCAGAAAATTTGCAAAAGTAAAGAGACGGATTTTTTTTTGGGGGGGGGGAGCTGGGGGTGGGAGGGGTCTTGCGGATCTTCAATGTCCAGAGTCGAGTCCAGTTTCAGCCACACTTTTTATCTTCTGTTCAGTTTAATTTAATCAAAATAAATAATATTTTATCTTGATGAACGTTTTTAAATGTAGCCTTGGATTGTGTTCGCTTAATGTAAATTTCTATTTCGATTTTTTTTTACAATGTCGACCAGTTTAAATACCGATCATAGTCTACTCATACATGACTAAATATAATTGAGTACTCGTACATAATTGTGTACTGCAGGCTTGCCGGATCGTACTTTTTAGACCAGCCGACTATGTCGGGCTGGTCTTATCTTATCAATAGAGGGGTATCCGTCGTCCGTATGTACGTATGTACGTATGTACGTATGTATGTGTGGATGCGGCTTCGTCGGGAAACAAGACGAATTGGTGTGTATCACGTTGCAATGTTAAAGTGAAACGGACCGAATTTCGGTCCGTTTCGCATTTTGGTCGGGTCGTCCGTTTCGCAAATCTGTGTTAGGGGTTCATTTTGCGAAACAGAACGTGCTCTTTCACCTGAGACCACATGCCTATTTCGCAGAAATTTACAGAGACCATCAAATTTGCTGTGTAAAATAGTTCTCACACCAACATATAGGTGGCTACCTACCATGAACTCTGTGTGAGAAAAGCACGTGGAACGAGAGCCAATCGGAAGCCGTACACATCTTTCGATCTGTGTGAAATCTATTTTTATATCACATTTCAGCCAATCAGGTGCTAGCACATGTGTCAGGGGAGCGCGACCACGTGTTGGAATGGACCTGGCCCCGGGTGGTTGTCTACTTTTTGGCCGACATTTTAGTAGATTTTGGGGTGGCCTATCCAAATAATTGTATTTAAAACAAGAAGAATAATATCACAAATACGTTTTAAAGTTATTTATTGTTTTGTTTGTAGCCTATAAATCTCAAAAATCAAAGTTAAAGTTGAGGGTAAACAAGGCAACACCCCTTTTGTTAGTGGACGATAATATCAGAAAGTTTCCACTTCGTTTTTTTAAGTACATATTTTTGCTTAACTGAAGCAAAGTGTCACATATTTTATTAAGCAATCGTTAGAGTTTGTTTATCTTCGTAGATTCTTGTTTTTTTTTTAAACCAAGTCATTTGTTTGACATATTATTCTCGGTTTCTTTATATAAGCTGGTCTGTTTCGCAAGACACATGTATGCGTGTTGTGTGTGAATTGCAGTCACTGTAAACTCTCAGTGCACTTTATAACTTTTTATTGTGCGAACAGGCGTGTTACGTGTCCGTACATGTCTTATTTACACTCAATTTTTCTGTAGTTATCGCTGAAATTGACTTAATCTCTCATTACTTGATGCCCTTAAACTTGAGTGTTGTGTTCACCAAATTCTTCCAAATTCGCCTGGTTTCACTGTGTAGAGGCAGGTTCTCGTGTGATGCCATTTATATTTTTGGGGTGTACAAGCGTGTGTCATGTGCGTACATGTCTAACATACACGCAGTCTTTCCGTCAATATCACTTAAACTGAGTCTCGTTTCTCACTGCTTGGTGACCTTAATCTTGATTGTGCTGTCTTTTTTTCAAATTCGGCTTATTTCACTTCGACTGAATCTAATACTTCAAAAGTGCATTGTTGCATTAGCGCAAGTAGAGGGGTGCACCACCCCCACTCCCCCCTCCTCCTGTAATGTTAACACCGTTAAACTTAAAATTTTTGCAGGCGAACCCCCCCCCCCCCCTAATACACAACCAGTGCGAAATTGATAGTTGATAAACGCATTAAAATCGGTTTATTTTGCTCATTGCAGGACTTCAAAAATATATTGCTCCATTAGTATAGCTAGTGGGAGACAATGACGTGCAACCCCCCCCCCCCCCCCCTAGCTTTATAAAAAATATGGCATTAACTGAGTTTCATATCTCACTACTTGTTGGCGTTAACTTGAGTGTGCTGTATTCGCAACATTTTCTCAAATTCGACTTGATTCGCCCAGTAGATGCAGTTATTACTCTGTGCCATTTGTATCTTCCTGTGGGGGGTTTACAAACCTGTTTCTTGTGTTTCAAGTCAAATTTACCCCAGTCTATCTGTTAATATCGCTTTAACTTAGTTTAACTATGTCACTGTCCTTAATCTCGAGTGTGCTTTATTTAAAAAAAAAAGCAGAGAGAGAGGGGGAGACAGAGAGAAAGCGATTCGTTTCACATTGACTTTGCGTTTTGACACCAAAACGGCTTGTTTTTTCGAGCCAAAAATTGCAGTATTTGTACTGTTAAATTGGCACAACAACGGGGTGGGAGGGGGTTGGGGTTCATTCGGGGTAAACCCCTCCACCCTTTCCCCAAAAAGCGAAATGCACTGGTAAAGTCTAGAAGTGAAAAAAATATATATTAACACCGTTAAACCTAGACATTTTTCTCACCAGAGCCTCCCCCCCCCCTCCCCTCTTCTCTTGCGCACGCCAACTGCGAAATTGGTAGTTGATAAACGTACTAAAAACGGTCTGTTTTATTGACTGACGGACGCAATTCTTCAAAAATGTTTTGCTCCATTGGTGTAGCTAGGAGGATACAATGACGGGCAACTCTTCCTCCCCTCGTTCGTTTTTCTCGGAAAAAAATGTTGCATTTTCTGAGTTTCATGTCTGTTCATGTTAGTTTCGCAAGCGACATCTATGCGTGCCGCGTGTGAGCTGCAGTTACTGTAAACTCTCAGTACCATTCATTTTAAACTTTTTTCTTGGCGTGTGCAAGCGTGTTTCATGTCCGCATATGTTTTATTTACACCCACTCTTTCTGTGGATATCGCTGAAATTGGCTTTCATTATGCCCCAACCCTTCGGATTGGGGCCTATAGGTTTGGGGTGTCCGTCCGTCTGTCCATCTGTCCGTCATCGCTTCATAACCCTATGATTTTTTTTGGAGGGGGGGGCGGTTGGGGCCCGCTTGTGTTTCACAAATACTTACTTGTTTCTCATTATTTGATGCCCTTAAACTTGAGTGTGCTGTGGCCACCAAATTCTCCCAAATTCGCTTGGTTACGCCGTGTAGAGGCAGGTTCTTGAGTGATGCCATTTTATATGTTTCTGGGGTGTACAAGCGTGTGTCATGTGCGTACAAGTCTAATATACACTAAGTCTTTCCGTCAATATCGCTTAAACTGAGTTTCGTTTTTCACTGCTTGGTGACCTTAATCTTAATTGTGCTGTCTTTTTTTTTTTTTTTTAGTTTCACTTTGACTGAAACTAATACTTCAAAAGTGCATTTTTGTATTAGCGCAAATAGGGAGGGTGCGCGACCTTCCCCACTCCTCCCTCCGCCCACCCCCCCCCCCTCCCCTCCCCTCCCCGTCCCAAGAGCAAAATGCAATGATAAAGCCTATTAGTCATAAAAAAATGTTTAACACCGTTAAGCGTAAGATATTTGCACACGAGAACTCCCTCCCCCCTCTCCAATACACAACCGCTGCGAAATTGCGCATTAAAATGGGCTTATTTTATTCATTGCAGGACGCAATCCTTCAAAAATATATTGCTCTATTAGTGTAGCTAGTGGGAGACAATGACGTGCAAACCCCCCCCCCCCCCCCCCCCTCCCTTTTTAAAAAAAAATATCGCTTTAACTGAAGTTCACTATCTCACTGTCCTTAATCGTGAGTATGCTTTGTTAAAAAAAAAAGGAGCGAGAGAGAGAGAGAGATAGAGAGAGAGAGAGAGAGAGAGAGAGAGAGAGAGAAATCGATTCGTTTTACTCTGGTTTAACGTTTTGGCACATCAAAACGGCTTTTTTTTTCGAGCCAAAAATTGTAGTATTTGTACTGTTAAATTGGTGCAACAACGGGGTTGAGGGCATTCGGGGTAAACCCCACCCTTTCCCCAAAAAGCGAAATGCACTGGTAAAGTCTGGAAGTGAAAAGAAATTTTGCCGGCCAGATCCCCCTCACCCTTACTCCTCCTCTCTTGTACACGCCAACTGCGAAATTGACATTGATAAACACACCGAAACGGCTATTCGCAGTTGATTTACTTGCATCTGTCAGCGGGCTAAAGCGAGACATTCTCACGCACATGTGATAGGCTGTGTCTTTTATATATTTTCGCTTTCGGAATTGAATGTAAAAAAAATCTACCGAGATTTTCATATACAACTTATGTCTGAAAAGTCCCTAATAACGAAGTCAGATTTTTGGCGTATATTTCGCGAGTTGGACAAGAAATCGCGATTCGTCGTTTGTTTCCCGACATACCTGTATATGTGTGATTGTGTATTATTGTGCGCTGTTTTATTTGTTTGAGCACTACTTTTATGATTGGCTTGCCTTGTTACTATTTACACGCGAAAACTGTCATATGTATCTTCCCATATATGCTTCCCAGATCCTCCCCCTCTCCATCCACACCCCGCCCCCTTCACTGCGGAATAGCCAGTGCAAACACGTATCAGAAGCTCTAAGTCACAGTAGATTTGCTTTGATCTGTGAACGGGCTAAAAGCTCGAGATTCCCACGCTCATGACAGGCTGACTGTATATTATTGTGCGCTGTTTTAATTGTGTGAGCACTACTTTTATGATTGACTTGCCTTGTTACTATTTACACGCGAAAACTGTCATATTTTTCTTCCCATATATGCTTCCCTGATCCTCTCCCCTCTCCATCCACACCCCCGCCCCCCTTCACTGCGGAATAGCCAGTTCAAACACGTATCAGAAGCTCTAAGTCGCAGCAGATTTGCTTTGATCTGTGAACGGGCTAAAAGCTCGAAATTCCCACGCTCATGACAGGCTGACTGTATATTATTGTGCGCTGTTTTAATTGTGTGAGCACTACTTTTATGATTGACTTGCCTTGTCACTGTTTACGCGCGAAATAATCCGTCATTTTGTAATGGTTTTCTGCCATTAAAATGCTTGTTTGGCGATATTTTTTAGCTTGTGTTAGTTTATAAAAAAAATATGCTAAGGTTTGGAATGAAATTATCTGCGAAACACTACACTGTGTACATGAACTTGAATGTTTTTTTTTTTTTTGACTCAGTATATGCAAATTAACTTGTCACGAGGTGTATGCGCGCGGCTTTGTTCTTGGTAGCATCACTTCAATGCAGAAAGCGTCCAGGTTACATGTGGATAATTTTTGAAAAACTTAAAAGTGGATAAAAAGTTAATGAGGATATGCCTAAAGGTAAATACACACATTTTGTGAATCACGTGAAAATGTTTGTTTAGCGTATTTGGTGTGATTTGTGACATTTTCTTTAAGAATGTGTAAGATGCTGCTGTAAAAATACAGGCTTAATTGTAAGGGCGGCATTTTTTTGAGCTAGCATGCCTTGTCAGTTTACGGATTTAAATGTCGAGAAATGTTCGCTCAGAAAATTGTTGTTCAGTTTTGCTTGAAAATGCTGTCGATGTTGTCTGTTCATGGATTTCTTGGTGTACAATTTTTGGTAAGTAGCCACTGCTGGAAGCTAACTTTTTTAGGCCCGGGTCCTTGGGACCCGTGTCTTTGAAAAAGGAAGGTCCAAAGCTATTTAGGGAGGATCCGAACCGTGTTAAGATAAAATAGGGCGCAAGAAGACCTGATTTTTTGCGGCTCTGTCGGACTCTGGGTAGCCAAAAAGGAGGGTCTCGGACCCCCGCCAATTTCCAGCCCTGTTAATACGTACACAGACTTTTGCCAATTTTAAACCCCTGCCCTGAACGCAGTCCGGATGCTTTGACCCCCCCCCCCTCTCCGTCTTGAACGCTTAAAGAATAAGCCAATTCGCACTTAGCTTTTAGCGGAAATTTTTTGCGTTTCGGCTGAATTCAGGTGGGATTAGGATGTAAATGATAGAAAACAAACGGCATGGATGGTCTCTTAGAATGTAAAAAAAATCGGTCAATTTCGCGCAGTTATAGCTTATGCTGTCGGGTCATACCTAAGATTTGGATTCCTTCTTGCTAGTCCGTGAGGGACTCCATGTACAACGGTTAGAGAGATTTTGAATGCCTCATACCAGGATAATGTGGCAGGGGGCCCCGATATGGCCATATAACAGTAAAAAAAAGATCGAAAATCACAATGCTACACAAAATGTATCCCGTCACTTGTCGGTTAGTTTCGCTAAGATTTATGGATTGTGGTGTCTTTATTTCAAATTCCCAATATATTCAGCTAATGATATTTCTCTTATTGCTTTCACAGATGCTGCGGAAAAAAGGGTGGATTAAAAAGGCCAAGGTCTCAGAACAGTCCGTTGATCTGCAGCGCTACCGAACAGGTGACGTTGTTCTTCACATGTACAGAAGGAAGTGGTGGCCTGCACGTGTGGAAGGCCGGGACCCTGACGGAAGTATAGAAGTCTCGTTTTGCGGTTTTGACTTTGCGTAAGTTCTTAAACATTTTTTTATTGCTTTCCTTTCCAGGTCGTGGACGTCCTTTTATTGCTTTCCTTTCCAGGTCGTGGACGTCCTGTAAACCAGGTTGATTTAGATTCCCTTTTGTTTTGCATGTTCTTGTGGAATGATGACGTCCTATTCGCAGAAATTATACTTGTGTAGAGTTGAAAGACCAGTGTATTGTAGCATTTTTTTGCTCCTGTAATAACTGAAATAAAAACTGGACAACGACAGAAGTGACGTCCTTCTTACAGCAGCTGAGAGTGATACATTCTTTCATTTTTAGTCCGGAGAAAGTTTACGATCCCAGGAAGCTCAAACCGTTTCCTGTGGCTGTGGGAATTGGTAATATGTTATTAAGAAATGACAGATTTTTTTCCTTCCCTGTGATTGGATTAAATGTCTGTTTTGTCGTTTTATAGTTTGCCAGTCTCCGTTTCTGTTGAGTTTTGCATGATAGTGCTTCATAAGTTTGCAGGTTCGATTATCTAGCCGAAAGCATCAGACCCGAAAAACTTGTATTTTTTCAGTATCTTAGATGAAGTGCTGAATCCCTCTATTGCCAGTTGCACGCTCTCATTGCTAAACGGACTGTATATACAAGATTTTACTTATTCCTTATACCACCTATTTTTAAATTTGCCCTTCGGTATCGGTTCTCTCTGTAACTTGCGTGGAAGGGAAATTGAAATGACCATTGTGTACGTGTAATTTTTGTGCTCAGGCCTTGGAATGATAAGAAGGTATCGTTTTCCTTTACGCACAGTGTGTTTTCGCATGGTTTTTCGGAATGATTTATGTGCGTCTAAATTTATATGGAATGAAATGTGGAATGATTCAGCATTCCGTCATTTTTTTCTGCAGACGAGGTGTGTAAAAATCCCGGTAAGGGATACATCAGGGCCTGGGCAGAAGCCGCAAAGAGGTTATGCGGCAGGGATCAGAGCCACTTGACCCATTTTGTGGGTGAAATTGTTGGGGGACCGCTTAAAGATAGTGATGACAGTTCGAATATTAACCAAGCCTGTAGACAGATTAAGAAAGCAGCGGAAAATATCCCTGCGCCGATTTCAGGTAATTACAAGTGGAAGAATATAGAACATATATTTTGCTTGACGCGTATTTCTCGTTTCATTCGACATTTTTTTGGTTTGTGTGAGTGTGATCCGAAGGGCAGTTTCGTTATTTTACTGAACCGGAACTTGTAAGACTGAAGCGAAACGGACTGTTGTCAGAATTTTGAACGTGCATGTCCTGTGCGGCTAAGCTTTAAATTGTTCAAGGATGAAATAAGGACGTTATAGTTTATGACTCGGCTGTTACATTAGAATGAAACATTGGCATTTGAAGAAAATTAACCACAGAGTTTAAATTAATTTTAAAAACATCTGTTCATTTCGCTTGCACAGATTAAATGGTTTACATTTTCATACAATATCCCCGTTGCAGCGATCAAAAGCCATGACACAGAAGTTACGGCCACCGTTGGGGAGGGGGTGGCGCAATCCGAAGAACGTAGTTCGGGCAGCGATTGCGTCATTACAGGCGTTGATACCACGTCAAAAGAGCTTTGTGAGAGACCAAAGGGAAGAGGGGGAACACACACATTCATCGCAGGGCGAGAAAGACACAATACTCTCAGCGAATGCGGAATCGGCTGTTGAAGGGGCGTCTTCTGAGTTGCTGGGTAAGTGATGCTTTTGCATTTATAAAGGGTAAGAATTGTTGCTGAGATGTGTCGGAAGGAGTATCGTGATATATGTAGCACTTGTGCAGATTTGGTCAAGCCAACCAGATGTTGGCATTTTAAAGAATTCAAAACATTTTTCGTGCGTTATGATTGTCGGCGAAACGGACTGCTTATCAATGCCCACTGTTGTGATTCCGGAAGACCTGGAGGGCAATTACTGCTGCTGTCCTATTTGGATTTTGTATGTGAAATCCTGCTTAGGTATTGCTTAAGCACTACCTGAGCAGGATTTCACTTGCAAAATCCAAGTACGGCAGCAGCAGTAGTGGCCCTCCAGGTCTTCGCTTATATCACATAAATGCATTTACCATTTGCTTGTGTAACTCTCATGTCTGTCATTTTGTTTTGTTGCAGAAGCTGCTGGACTTGCAGGATGGTAGAGAGGCCTGGAGGGGTAGATGCGGATGTATTTGCTGGACATGAAATTGCGACATGTGTTTTGAGGGATGTGGTAGAGCATTGCCTGTGGGGAATATGTGGCCTATGCACACTGCTCTAGTTTGCATTTGACTTTTCTCTTATAAAGTGACCGACTGTAAATTTATGAAAGTGGCGGCGATGGGTAGTACGGGCAAGTTTCCTGTGACAGGGTCACAAAAGCTGCCAAGTTTGCCGATGTATTTAAAAAAAAAATACTTGCTTCGTAGATTTCGCGTGGATGCACTATATTTCGCATGGCTATGGGTGTGTACGTAAACTTCGCTTGTCAGTTCGAAAGCTTTTAAACTGTGTTATTTGCAATTCACTTTCTCACACCAAGTGACCGACTTTGTAAGTACAAAACCATGCGAAATGTGCGAGCATCAAAGTGTAGTTATTCACAGAAACATCGACAAAATTTTCCAAGCCTGAGACCCTGTTACAAACATGGTTGTGGACGTACATTTCGCATGTGATATTTTAGGACACAGGGGTAAAGTTCAGTTGCGGGCATACCTTTCAAATTTTTACAAGAAACAAAAAGGGCGGATGAAGCTTCAGATCCGTTTAAAAAAAGAGATTATTTTGGGGACATTTCGCTGTGGTGTGGTGTTTTTGGGATTCTGTTTTGGTTTACACAAATGCGGGGAATTTTCTTTGTATCACTTTTCCCATGCAGTTCATTGTTCTAATACGAAGTGACCGACTTTAAATTTTTAAGCGTCGTGGGGTTTGGTAGTACGGGCAATTTTCATGTAACGGGGTTTCAAAACCTAACAGATTGACCGAAGTATTTAAGAAGTGTTTTGGTTCGTACATTTTGCATGGTTATGTGCGTTCGCGTATCAAATGAAAGTTTCAATGTGTTATTTGCATTTAATTTTTCTCGTATAAAGTGACCGACTGTAAATTTATGAAAGTGGCGGCGATTGGTAGTACGGGCAAGTTTCATGTGACAGGGTCACAAAAGCTGCCAAGTTTGTCGATGTGTCAAAAAACGAAATTCTTGCTTCGTAGATTTCGCGTGGTTGCACTACATTTCGCATGGGTGTGGATGTGTGCATGCATTTCGCTTGTCAGTTCGAAAATATTTAAATTTATGAGCGTTGCGAGATTGTGTAGTACGAGAAAATGATATGTGACAGGGTCTCAAAACGTGCAAATTTTGCTGATGTTTCTGTGAGTAAGAACAATTTGGTGTTCGCACATTTCGCATGGTTGTGTACGTACATTTGGCTTGTCAATTCGAAAGCTTTAACTGCGTTAATTGCAGGTCTTTTTTCTCACACCAAGTGACAGACTTTGGTACGTACAAAACCATGCGAAATGTGCGAATACCAAATTGTTCTAATTAAGAGAAACATCGGCAAAATTTTCGAAGTTTGAGACCCTGTTACATACATGGTTGTGGACGTACATTTCGCATGTGATATTTTAGGACACAGGGACATAGTTCAGTTGCGGGCATACCTTTCAAATTTTTACAAGAATAATAAAAGGGCGGATGAAGCTTCAGATCCGTTTAAAAAAAAGAAACTGTTTTGCTGACATTTCGCTGTGATGTCATGTTTGTGGGATTCTGTTTTGGTTTACACAAGTGCGGGGAGTTTTTTTTTTTTTTTGTATCAGTTTTTTATGCAGTTCACTGTTCTTATATGAAGTGACCGACTTTTAATTTATGAACGTCACGGGGCTGGGTAGTACGGGCAATTTTCATGTAGCTTGGTCTCAAAACCTGCCAAATTTGCCGAGGTATTAAGAAGTGTTTTGGTTCGTACATTTCGCATGGTTATGTGCGTTCGCGTATCAGATTTCATTGTGTTATTTGCATTTGATTTTTCTCGTATAAAGTGACCGACTGTAAATTTATGAAAGTGGCGGTGATGGGTAGTATGGATAAGTTTCATGTGACAGGGTCACAAAAGCTGCCAAGTTTGTCGATGTGTCAAAAAAAACGAAATTCTTGCTTCGTAGATTTCGCGTGGTTGCACTACATTTCGCATGGTTGTAGATGTGTGCGTACATTTCGCTTGTCTGTTCGAAAGTATTAGCTGTGTTATTTGCAGTTCACTGCTTTTATAAGAAGTAGCCGACTTTAAATTTATGAGCTTTGCGAGATGATGTAGTACGAGAAAATGATATGTGACAGGGTCTCAAAACTTGCAACTTTTGCTGATGTTTCTGTGAGTAAGAACAATTTGGTGTTCGCACATTTCGCATGGTTGTATACGTACATTTGGCTTGTCAATTCAAAAGCTTTAACTGCGCTAATTGCAGGTCTTTTTTCTCACACCAAGTGACAGACTTTGGTACGTACAAAACCATGCGAAATGTGCGAATACCAAAATGTTCTAATACACAGAAACATCGGCAAAATTTTCGAAGTTTGAGACCCTGTTACATACATGATTGTGGACGTACATTTCGCATGTGATATTTTAACACAGGGACAAAGTTCAGTTGCGGGCATACCTTTCAAATTTTTACAAGAAAAATAAAAATTTGGATGAAGCTTCAGATCCGTTTAAAAAAAAAGAAACTGTTTTGCGGACATTTCGCTGTGATGTCATGTTTGTGGGATTCTGTTTTGGTTTACACAAGTGCGGGGAGTTTTTTTTGTCAGTTTTTCCATGCAGTTCACTGTTCTTATGCGAAGTGACCGACTTTTAATTTATGAACGTCACGGGGCTGGGTAGTATGGACAATTTTCATGCAGCTTGGTCTCACAACCTGCCAAATTTGCCGAGGTATTAAGAAGTGTTTTGGTTCGTACATTTCGCATGGTTATGTGCGTTCGCGTATCAGGTTTCAGTGTGTTATTTCCATTTGATTTTTCTCGTATAAAGTGACACACTGTAAATTTATGAAAGTGGCGGTGATGGGTAATACGGATAAGTTTCATGTGACAGGGTCACAAAAGCTGCCAAGTTTGCCGATGAATTTAAAAAAAAAGAAATACTTGCGTCGTAGATTTCGCGTGGTTGCACTACATTTCACATGGTTGTGTATTAGCGTACATTTTGCTTGTCAGTTCGAAACTTCTCTGTTCGGAGTGACCAATTTCAAAGTTTACGAACGTTGCGAGATTGGGTAGTACAAGCAAAGGGTATCTGACAGAGCCTCAAAACTTGGAAATTTTGCCGTTGTTGCCGTGATTAAGAAAATTTTGGTGTTCGCACATTTCGCATGGTTGTGTGCGTACATTTCGCATGTCAGTTTGAAAGTTTTATTTGCAGTTCACTTTTCTCATGCGAAGTCATCGACTTTAGTACGTACACAACCATGCAAAATGTGCGAACACCAAAATGTGCTTATTTAAAGAAACATCGGCAAAATTTTCAAAAGTTTGAGACCGTGTCACATACATGGTTGTTATACGTTCATTTCGCATGATTGTGTATAAACGCGCATTTCGCTTGTCAGTTCGAAAGTTTTACCTGTTATTTGCAGTTCATTGTTCTTATACGAAGTGACCGACTTTAAATTTATGAACGTCGCGAGAAGGGCGTACGCGCAAATGTGACAGGGTTTCAAAACTTGGAAATTTGCCGATGTTTCCGTGCTTAAAAAATTTTGGTGTTCGCACATTTCGCATGGTTTTTCATGTAGCTTTTGTACGTACTTTTCGCATGTCAGTTTGAAAGTTTTAATTTAGTTATTTTCAGTTCATTTTTCTTATACGAAGTCACCGACTTTAAATTTATGAACGTCACGAGATGGGGTAGTACACCCAAGTTGTGTTGCAGGGTCTCTAAACCTGCAAATTTTGTGCATGGTTGTGTACGTACATTTCGCATGTTAGTTTGAAAGTTTCAGCTGTGTATTTTGTTTTCTTTAGGAAGCTTTTATGTGGTTTATATCTCATTGCCTCACGTTTTTTCGGCCTATCATTAAATTTTAATTAGTGCACATAACACTGAGCTTGAAAATAAGATAGAGTTGGTTATTTACACATCACGGTTATATCAGTAAAGGATTTTGTTGTTTTATTTTTCCTGTATTTTGGTTTTATTTTAAAAGAGTTTTGTTTTTAAACATTCATCTGTATAAATCTATGTTTTTTAAAATTCATCTGTTTGAATATCTTTTGTACTGCTTTTCAATATTTTGTAACTCTTCAATTAATGTTAAATAGTTTATGTATAAAAATGAAAGAAAATAAATATTACAGGGGGTTATGGTGTAAATAAAAGAAAACAAACTCTACGCTTGTTTGGCTTTTGTTTAGTGTTTCCCTAATATTCATTTACAGAAAGCACGTGGCCTTTGTTTATAAACAAAATCGGTTTGTTTACATTTTTTACACAGTCTCATTTCACAGCAAACTTACAGTTGTAGATATCAAAAAATGGTGTAAAATATGCAAATTATGTAAACAAAATATTCCGTTTCGCAGGGTTCATGCTTTGTTAAATTTCTCTTAATCTGATGTCTTTTATATATTTTCGCTTTCGGAATTGAATGTAAAAAAAATCTACCGAGATTTTCATATGCAACTTATGTCTGAAAAGTCCCTAATAACGAAGTTAGATTTTTGGCGTACATTTCGCGAGTTGGACACGAAATCGCGATTCGTCGTTTGTTTCCCGACATACCTGTATATGTGTGTTTTTGTGTGTGTTCTTTGTGTGTATGTGTTTTTTTTTGGGGGGGGGGGGCAAAACCTCGCCCCTTTCCCACCTTTAATATGAGTGTAGCTTCAAACACAAAACTTATCTTTTTATCCAAATATATCATCACACACATTACCTAAA